>JAVJIF010009113.1:0-164877 GCA_038442645.1 Agave tequilana | reverse complement strand
TTTTATGAATTTATGAGAATTCCATCGGAGTCGGTAGTTAACTGATTCCGGGATTTTTAGTTTTAAAACTATAAAACTATTTCTCCAAACGGATTTCACTATGAGTCTTCATATATTATTCTTGATTTTTGGTAAAATTTACGAGTCGATCCGAAATACTTGAATTTCGGACGATTTCGGTATTTTCTGAAATGTTTTCCGCATACTTGACTTTAACCGGGAATCCGTGTTTTCAATATTTTCATTTTTCAAGTTTAGAGAAAATATCTTCATTTATAAATACTTCCCTTTTCCTTCCTCTTATTTTCCTTTCCTTCTTTCACAAGCCAAAAGGATTCCTATTTCCAAAATTCCTAATTCTTCAATTTCCAACAAATCCCACACTCTCCACCATGCCTCATTAATGCCCCTCTTTTTCTCTCTCTTCCATGGCTTGCCAAGTGTGTGGCTAGAGGAGACACCTCATCCTCCCCTAATTGCACAAAACCCCCTCTCATTCCCTTATTTACAACTCCTTTACAAAATCTAAAACCTATATAAACATATCCCTTACATTTCTTTTCCTTTTTCTTCATTCCACCAAAGAAGTAGCCCTCACTCTTCCTTCTCCATCTCAAACTCAAACCCTAACTCCAAAAGCACCTAGGTCTTCTTCATCTCCATCTCAAGCATCAACAAGATCTTCATCTTCACCTCAATCAAGCCACTTCTTTTGGATTGGGGATCATCTCTCTCTTCGTCGGATTTATCACCTTGGATCAAGCTTCACATAACCAATCCTTGTGAGTATTTTTACTCACAAGACTAGACAACTTCTTTATATACTTGTGTTGTCAATTCATGTACACTTGTGCCATAAAAATCGTATTTTTAGACCACAAACACAACCAACAAAACCCTAATTCGTACCCAGTTTTTCCCACGATTAGTCGACTTATCCTAGGAATAGTCGACTAACCCACCTGTTCTGAAACATAACTTCTCTGGAAACACAGTTTAGTCGACTATCCTTATTAATAGTCGACTAATCTTTCCTGAACCAGAAAACCCAACTCTCGGTTCCAGTCGACTCATCCAAAATATTAGTCGACTTAGGACCCCTAGTCGACTACCCATTCCTCCTAGTCGACTCCTGTTTCCCTGAAATAAAACATCAACTCTCTGTATCACAGACTTAGTCGACTTAAGTATCCGTTAGTCGACTAGTAGTTCCCTGTTAGTCGACTACCCTTACAACCCTAGTCGACTAACTTTTCCTGAAACAGAATTACAACTCTCTGGAACCCAGTTTTAGTCGACTCATCTAGACTGTTAGTCGACTTAAGACCCCCATTAGTCGACTAATCCTTCCACCTAGTCGACTAATTCTGAATGTCTGACTTAGTTGATTTCCTATCTGAATTGGATTTTACCTTGATCAATGTGTGACATATTATTCCTGTTCATGCTTCATAACTAGTACTACATGACATGTACTTGATGGACATTACCTCATATTACTTCATGACTTGTTATTACATATCATCGCTTCAAACTTGTTAAGATATGAATATCACCACTTATCATGCCATCACTTGAACCAAGCATGATACACTTGACTTTCGTATAAATGGACCAACTTACATATGGGTCGGGGGAAACATACGGATATCGATAGTGTTCGTGTTTACAGTGGCATTAGGTATATTGTACAATCATATTCCGGTCTAACCTGAGGGCCTCCAGGGGACCGAGGGGAGTGCTTGCTCCCTCTTCCTGAATACTGTCATGACAAAGGGCATACATAAGTCCCTCCTGTTAGGCCTTGCGGCTGGTTCCGTTACCAAGCAACGGAACACCCTGGACCGTGGTCCCGGGCATGCACGGGACCCACTGTAAACATAGTTCGTCGATAAACCGCTGGTTTCCAATAACAACCTTGCTTTCTAGGATATGGATCTATGTGCTCTGGGACGCTGGGTCACATAGCTAGATATCACAGTAAGACAAGTAATAATAATAAGACGTTAACTGTAGATCTATTGCATTATGACTGTATCTCCTCATGCTATCCATTACTTGTCGATTATATTCCTTGTACTGTTCCAACTTCCTTATTCATGTCTCTTAGCCACTTGGCTATAGTTGTTTATTGTTAACATGTCTTGACTCCCTTGGATTTGCATATTCAGATCCCGAAGCTTGGAACGAAGTGGAGCCATCCACGGAGGATCAAGCTTATTTAGTGAGCAGGCGAATAGTTCCAGTCCCTTCGTGCTAGATTCTTCCTTTTGACTCGCGAGGTCTTCATCCACCTCGTGAGCTTTTGTACACATATTGTATATTTTACTTTTGGACTTGGTTGTGATGTGATACACATGTATTGTGTAATACTTTATCATATCTTGTATAACTTTGTAGTTGTACTTTTCAGTTGGCATATGTATGGATACCACGCTAGTCGTGTACTCTGATTTCTTGTTGTACTTATTTGCTTAGCGTATATACGTGTGGGGCATTTTCTGACCTACGTATATACGTCGCAGTGACGTCCCCGTATTCGTGGAATTGGGGCGTTACAGTTTTCGCGGCCTGGCTGTGGCCAGGTGGCCACAGCCGGGGGGTGGTACCTCCTGGATTCGCGTTTTGGCTTTATCTTCAACTGGATTTCTCGTTTCAGCTCTTAGATTTGACGAAACGATCTTTGATTGTTGGCTTTAACCACTTGATTTGGGAAGATTTATTTCAACCGGTTTTAACCTCTCTGATTTGCCAAGATCTGCCCTGATTCCCTGATTTCAAATTTATTCTGAATTAATTGGGCTTTTTGGGCTCATTTCTCTTCCCTCTTCTTTAGTACTGGGCCTGCAAATAAATTAAACAATAATTAGAAAAAGGCAGAGTTTATTCTATAATAGAATGAGAATATGATAATAAACATGCAATATTAGCGACCGATCACACCCCTATACCTATCTTTTGCTTGTCCTCGAGCAAAAACAACTATACTAAAGATTATTAGACTACTTTCGCAGGTCACGCGATTGCACTGAGCATGTGCAACAAGCCGTTAAACCTCTAGGTTTCCCCTAGAGGACGAGTTTTGTCTCGTGAGAGTTTTCAGTGGATTGCACCCACAAAATCCATAAAGAAAGAGAAAAATGTTAAATTTTGAAAACACATTTTGAAAGAAAAATAATTGAAATATTATTGTAAGTTTTAAGTAATCTATAAGTTATAGGAAAACTGAATTTTTCATTCCTAAACTTAGCTTCTATTCAAAAATTTTTTATCAATCAAAATAAGGAGTCAAATTGTACTTCTCATCTAGTCTATTAATTTACCCTAAGTCGTATGCACCTTGTGACCGTGAAATTTTGATTAAGGGTTCTTTAACTCTAACTCTTATGCCTTATGTATTTATGTGTGTGTGTGTGTGTGTGTTTGGTGGTATTATTCCTTAGTTCTATTAGGCTTTCTAATCTACTCATGTAACGAGCCTTTAATCGATGACTCCCAAACCAAACGGTCTTAGGGTACCGGGTGAGAAAACACCCCAAGGACTTAAGGACTCGAGCAAATAAGGCCTCAAAACTAAGGATTTTATATATGAACCGCTTTTAGGCGTAAGTACTTATGCTTTATTAGGCACAAATACCCAGCTTAATCAGAGGATTTTTTATATATATATAATTTTTCCTCAAACTTATCTAATCATTTTTCGCATAAATACCAAGGCTTACTTAGGCCAAAGCATTTAGCTAATCAATAATTAGATTTGTTCATCTTTCATAGATCTATTTTTTCTTGTTTCTTTTTTTATATAAGGCATAAGAATCTTTATTTTTGAACCCTAAGTGTGTAAGTGTATGAAGTGTGCATATTCATTAAGGTAAAGATCAAGACTAAATTACTTTGACAAATTATTTTCCTAACCCTAAAAATCAAAAAAATAATCTTATTTTGACCAAGTTTAAAAAATCCTAATTTTGATTTCCTATTCCTTAAAATTGACTTAATTTCTTACAAAAAATATGTCAAAATATTGTTTCTATTTTCAAATAGTTTTTAAAAGTAAAGAAAATGTTAAAAAAATTAATAAAAAGAAAAACCTAAGTTATGTTAGAACCCTCCCCCACACCTATCATGCATTGTCCTCAATGTATGAATTAATGCATAGATGCATGAAAAAGAAGAAAGGGAAGGAAATATTACCTTAAGGTGGTGGTCCCGGTGGTAGTCTGATTGGTTCACGAAATGCGGCCCGACTTTTCGTGGAGTTCGGAGGAACCCACCAGAAATCTCTTTTATATAACATACTAAAATGATGTATATATGAAGATTTTTATTAAAAATTTAACCCCCATCTAATTTCAAATTTCAAAATTAATTTCGGAGTCTTTTGTCAACCGCCTTGTCCCAAAATGGAGTGCGAAAAGATAGAGTGATTGACTTGGACTCAGGAAGTACTGGAATTAATACCGACTCAGGAAAGTGATTTAAGTCAAGTAAAGGTTCAGGAGTCGAGAATGGCTCAGGAAGTGGGTCCAAATCAAGAAGTTAAAACTCAAGTCCACATTTAGTTTCCCACAATGGAATGTGACTTAATATTAGTGATTCAAGTTCAAGTATGACAGGTGTGGGAATCAAACTGAATCTAAAAATATTACTCAAGTCGGGTAACAAAACAGGAGTCAATATTGATTCGGGAATTTGAACTGGATTACAATTTGATAATCTAGGTCACATTTCTCATTGAGTTCAATTTCATAAAAATGAGAACTTGCCAATTTGTCAATAGGACTTTCAAAAGTGTGAAATTGGTCAAGTTCAATATGATGATCATCAAAGATGGGTGATTCAATTTCATGATGAATTAGCACAGGATCAAATGTTGACTCGGGAAAAAGATTGAAATCAGGTGACAACACCGGAGTCATTATTGAATCAGAAAGTAGAATTGAATCACTAAGTTGAGGTTTAGGATCATATTCATTCTCAAGTTCTATTTCAGGAAAGGAATAATTGTCAAACTGTCAATATCATTTTCAAAATTGGAGTTTGGGCAAGTTCAAATGATTGTGCTAAAATGGAACCTTGTTTTCCCAAAACTTAATGACTCTTCAGCTCTAACAGAATGGTTAACGACATCAGAACTGGCCAAACGGTGAGAACGTAGAGTTTGGACCATCATATCTATGTCATTATTATGATCGTTTTGAGCCTGAGTCATGCTTCAAGCATCTTTTCATAGTGATTGGTTCATCGTTTTGTTGAAAAGATGAAGTGTTGTCTTGAAATTGGTGGTGAAATTGTGAGTCCATCAGATTTTGTGATTTTTGTTTAGACTCACGCATACTCATTTCCAAAATTGATGGTTTTCTATTTTGGACTGGTGGAACTGAGTATGAATCTTGAAAATATTGTGGACAAGTGGATAAGGAGGGCGAGTTGGTTGAAAATTGGACTCGGGGGAGGTGAATCCCCACTGACTCTGTGAAGAGTTGAAATTATTCTAAAAATTATGGTTATAAGATTGGGGCATGGGTTATACTGATTCGGATAAGACCAATCCAGCACACTAGGTTGGTTAAAGTTATGATATGCTGGGCTGGTAATATCCGAAAAAGAGGTTGGTGTGTAATATGGATTACCATTAAAATTGAAAAATTGTTGTTATAAGCCATATCACATAATAAAACACAAACAAAGAAAAAACAAACAAATAAGCAAACAAAAAAGAAAAATTCTAACCTAAGTTAGGGTAGACCTTTGACCTAGACGACTCCTAACTGGTTAGACTGTCCATAGGAGGTAAATGCAGACTTTGACCACAAGCTAATCAGCCAGGTCAGGGCAAAATTGGTGGGAGGTTATCCGTCAAAAATGTTCCTTAATTAAGTAACCACCAACCTTCGGGCTTTCGGCCCTTAATCCCCTTCTTAGACACTGATTTGGCAGGAGTCAAATTCCAATACCTTTCTCCTTAGGATAATCTCCTAATTGAGTCTGAGATGTCCCTAGAGCCAACGTCTACTCATTTTTAGTTAGGCTTAGGTTAGTGTGTGAGGAGATTGTTTGTGGGCTAAAGGAGGGTAATGACTTCCCCACCTTATCTTATTTATAGGATAAGCCCTTAAATCAATTTAGTGCAGTGTACAAGTATATAGAAAAAAATAACACTCAAGCAATATTTCATACAAGAATGAACCTTATACTAAATGTATGCACACATACCTTGGCTCTATCACTCTTCAAAAGTAAATAGAAAATGTAATGAAATAGACACGTGCCAAATGCAAAGTTTAAATCATTTTTTTAGCATTTACAATCACTTTTTACTGTTGTGTAGAAAATATATATATACAGTGAGTCAAACAGGGAAATAAATGCTACAGATATTTAAACTACGCAATTCAGCCAACCTGCAGAAAATACAGGTTAGTAGTTCACTCAGTTTGTCACAGGACTGTAGCAAATCTGAGGGCTTCTTGGCTCTGCTTCTTGAGCAGAGTCCAAGGCCACTTATGTGTCCACTACAGCAAGAATTCCTTGTGTTAAATCTGTACAAAAAACAAAGAAGAAAGTTAACCAAAATGTAAACTTTAAAGAGAATTACTTACCGTCCCTCCCTGGCAACGGCGCTAAAATTTTGATTTAGTTAAGAACCTGCACACAAATACAGAATTTTAGAACTTAGAATAAAGAGTGCAAGTACTCAATACACCGCAATAGCAAGTGGCTATGCGAGTCATGATCCACAAGGAGGGACTAGCGATGGAAGCTTTTTAGTAGTTCTCTTTTAAGATACAAAGGATGGTTAAAATTCTTCTTTTAGTTCTTGTAAAGAAAAAGAGAAAAATTAGGTTAAAGTGAGTTAGGAAGAAGATGGTAGATTAAGAAGATGGAGAAACTAGAAATGATATGTTTAAAGAAATGGAAAAGGAGTGATAAAAGAAGTGGTAGATTATGGTGTTCTAAACTAAAGAATAAAAAGAAAAGAATCTAAAAGTTACTTACCTCCTTTGACCAAATGCTTACCTTGAATTTTTTGCAATGAAGTTACCTTGAAGTGAGGCGATCAACGTATAGCCCATAAGAGTTGATTCCCGTCTCCTCCATATATATCATCAAGACGTTGCAAGTATGAAGTGATACAGAATGAAACTCAAAATCCATCGTCATGAGCTATCGGTGGCACTTGCAAAGGCAAGGCTCTTTCGATGCTTTAAGACTCACTTGGATAGTAATTTGGTGCCAAAAGAAGAAACGTAGAGAAGAAGAAGAACAACAAAAATAAAGTACATACAAAAGAGAAACTACAGATTCGATTTCATAACAATAAGAGAAAAGAAGAAAATCTTACACGGTGTCACTAAGAGAAAAGAAGAAAATCTTACCCCGGTGTCACTCTCAGCACAAGCTTCGTTCTCATTCTCCTATGAAACTCTGATCTCCTCTGATTTACATAAATTAAAACTGAAAATACATGAAAAGAAAAACAAAACCTACACTACAAAGAATGAAAAGTGGACTAAATCCTATGTCTGCAAGGTCGTTCCATTTACAGTGAAAACCCTGCCTTTTATAGGCAAAAACCCAGAGGGGGAGGCGTAAGGAGATAGGGGGAGCAAACGCTCCCCCAACTGAAATGGTAAGACCGCGAAAACGCGGGTTTGGCCGCGTTTCCGAGGCCTGGCTGTGGCCAGGTGGCCACAGCCGGGGGGTGGTACCTCCTGGATTCGCTTTGGCTTTATCTTCAACTGGAATTCTCGTTTCAGCTCTTAGATTTGACAAAAACAATCTTTGATTGATGGCTTTAACCACTTGATTTGGGAAGATTCATTTCAACCGGTTTTCAACCTCTCTGATTTACCAAGATCTACCATGATTCCCTGATTTCAAATTTATTCTGAATTAATTGGGCTTTTTGGGCTCGTTTCTCTTCCCTCTTCTTTAGTACTGGGCCTGCAAATAAATTAAACAATAATAGAAAACGCAGAGTTTATTCTATAATAGATATGGGAATATGATAATAAATATGCAATATTAGCGAGCGATCAATCTCTGAACTTCATCAAAATTCTCCAAAGGTAAAGTAGCGAACAGATTCTTCGGAGGGAGCCATGTGAGTCACAAGAGGGGGGAGAAAGGAAGGCGAATGAAGCAGAGGCCAATTTCTACGGAGGAATCAATGATATGAATCAAGGTGGAGATAATTAGTATTTGGAGTGCCTTATATTCATTGGAGAAGAATTCAGGTTCTGACAGTTTTTTAATTTGGATCTATCCTCATATTCATTGGAGAAGAATTCAGGTTTTGGCAGTTTTCCAATACAGATCTATCTCCTGTTTTGATTTGATGTGAGTTTCATATTTTTTTGAGGAGGTGCTGATTTGAGTTCGTGTTGACTAGGATCATCCTAAGTGCCTATACAAACTCCTTGGGGGTGGCCTTTCAAAGGTGTGTCAAGAATTCAAGAGAAATTCAGTTTTCCACTATTGAGAATTATGAGAGAGAAAGATTCCTTGTAACTTATATTTTCATCTCTGTTTTCAATAAAGATTCCTCCCTTCCTCCCCGTGGACGTAGACACATTATTGAATCACGTTAAATCTTGTGTTCCTTGTTGTGTGGTGACCGCTTGCTAGTAGTAGATCTCCGCTTCCGCTTCCACTGCCTAGTCTTCAACTCGGTGCTTTTCTGTTGTTTGATTATGATAGATCATCAATATTTTCGACTTAAATTTCTCTTTCATTCGAAAACAGAATTGAGGGAGCGGATATTTCCACCCCCAAAGAATGATGAAGGCACCCAAAAAATCCCCAAAAAATTATTACAAGTTTGCCAAATTTTTGACTATTTTACCTGTGGTGAAAAGTTCAAAAAACCCTCCCTCCCATCCTCCTCCTTCCTCCCTCCTCCTCCCCCTCCCTGGCCAACCCTGCTCCCCCTCCGCCTCCCCTTCCCTGGCCAACCCTTCTCCCCTCCGCCTCCCCCTCCCCAGCCACCCCCTCCCCAACTCCTCCCTCTTTCCCCTCCTCCGCCCCTTCCCCCCCTCCTCCCCCCCCCACAGGCCTCCCCCACTCCTTCCCCACCCCTCCCCCTCCTTCTCCCCCTTCGCCCTCCCCCCAATGAACTCCACCCCACGACAGCTGTTCGACCAGAACTGGCCGAACAGATCAACTCTGTTCGGCCAGTTCTGGTCGAACAGCTGTGGTAGGGTGGAGTTCGTTGGGGGGGGGGAGGGGCCGGAGGGGGAAGAGGTGGGGCGGGAGTGAAGGAGTGGAGTTCGTTGGGGGGAAGGCGGCGGAGACCGTCGGGGGGAGAGGTGGGGAAGGAGGTAGGGGAGGGGAAAGTGGGGGCGGGGAGGGGGAGGAGGAGGGAGAGCGAGGGGAGAGGGGAGATCACGGCGAGGGGGGAGGGGGAGGCTGGGGAGGGGGAGTAGGAGGGGATGGAGGAAGGAGGAGGAAGAATTTTTGCGGATTTTTTGATTTTTTTTTTTTTGGTGCTTTTATTAGTTTTGGGGGTGCCTTCATCCACAGCGTGCGTTCAACATTCTTTGGGGTGAAAATATCCGCTCCGCGGAATGAACATGTTATTTACTATGTTGATCGCCAATGAAAAGAGAATGCATTCAATCATCTTTCGCGCATTTCAAGCAACGGGTCCCGCATAAAATTCAGCTTAAATTTTTTCAAAAACTCACTTGATTAATTTCAAGTTTCCAACAAGACATGAATTCTCTTCACTATTATTTTGGCAGTGGGACGGTTCACTTTTTAAATCACAACTGTTCACCAAAATCTAAATGGTTAGAATTGATTCTAAACATAAGTGCCGCCGTGCTCCTTCCATAAGAATTATTTTTGCTCACCACTTTTTGCTCACCACGGTCACCGCGCCCGCGGTGAGCCGTTAGATTGGCTGGGCCTACCGGGTGGGACCCAAGACCCAGTCAATCGACGACTCACAACGCGCACGGTGACCGCGGTGAGCAAAACGCGGTGAGCAAAAATAAACTATTCCATTAAGCTTATCTCCACTTTTCTTTCTTTTATTGACAAAAAAATTAAAAAAAAAAAGGAAAGCAACGAAAAAAATGTAAAAAGAAAGTCAAAAGAGGAAAACAACCTCCAAAACCCAGAACCCCTGTTCTTCAAAGAAGACAAAAGAGGGAAACGACCTCTAGAATCACAGAGGGGGAGGGAGGGAAAAGAGGGAGGGAGAAGACAAAAAAAGGGAAACAACTTCTAAAACCTAAAAACCCATTTTCTTCAGATAAAAGCAGAGATAGCGAGAAAGCGAGAGAGGCACAGAAACATCATTAAGATGCAAACCATGTTGTCAGGTGTCACCACTGAGATCATCCAACAGGTTTATTTCTTTATCTTCATGCATTTTTTTTTTTTCTATTCCTTATATTTATCATACTCTTAGTTTTGATGATTTGGGCTTTCTTGACTCTAGATGTTGTGTATTTGCTTGTTCTGATGGTACATTGTTATGGGTTATCTCATGATTCATCTGAAATGGATTTTTTAATTTAAGTTTTCATGGTTTAGTTTGTGTATGGATTCAATTGGGTTTTTTCTGATGGAAACTCTTTCTTAAAAAAAAAAAAAAAAAAAATCAATTTTCTGGTTTCAAGATTTCTTCTGTGGCTTGCTTCATCACATAACGTGGAATCCTTATTGAGGTAAAATAGGGGTTAGAGAATATAAATTACTTAAGCTACAAGAATATTAAGTTGTTCCTTCTTGTTTGTTTTATTTATTATTAAATCCTGCATGTAGCCATGCATTTGGTTTGAAACCTGTTTTTTGTGCCTTTGTAAATGAATGCTAGTATAAGAGACCTAAGAGAATATTTGGTGGAGAAATATTCAAAAGCCAAGCAAAAAAAAAATGTGAGAAGGGTAGGATTTTTGTTTTGGTTTGGTTTGTGAAACATGGAAAGTTTCAGATGCTCGATTTTGTACACTGTATGCTTAACTAACTATTTGTTTTGCGTGGAGAATACAAGAGTTAGTTGGAAAAGGGGAGATTCAAGGTTCAATCCTACAAAAAGAACACTTAGTTCACCTCTCTCTATAATGAAATGGCAAAACAAAAAGGAGAGATTGTGTACATAATTGTATAATAATAATTAACAGAACTCCTTTTTTTTGAGGGATGGCTGGTGCCGTGGCCCCATATTATTCAAATAATAAAGAACAGAGAATTACAAGTAAGCATGTTGGGAGAACGGGGAGAGAGGGAGTGAGATAACATGAAAGCGAAAATTACAACAAAGCAAGTTAAGAAATTTGAAAAATAATACGCTATGGCGGCTTGCGGCACTTATGAAGAGGAAAATGAGCTTACCAAAGAGTCACAGGGAAGATATCCGACTACTAGGCTCCATGATCGAGGAGGATTTTGATTTAAAGACCCATTGATTTCACTTTAAAGACCTGTTGATTTCGCTCATGCCAAATAACCCAAATGATTGCAGTAACAATACAATCTCATTGGTTGGCTTCATTATATGGGATGGTAGAAAGTCTTCAATCACTCTAAAGATTATTAATGAAGGAAGGCCAAGATGATACTGCAAGACGATTTCTTTCGGCGCCCAAGTTCCAAAGTGAAAAGGCAATGGTGAAAAATATGACCGGCGGTTTCTGAGTTTGCCCCACAAAGCAAGCATAGTGTTTTGGTAATAATACCCCACTTGGTAAGATTATCTATCGTTAAAAAATAATCATAAAGTGAGAGTCACATATGCATCTTGATCTTTAGTGGAGCTTATGTGGGCCAAATCTACCGGAAGTAATTGTTCTCTTCTCGGTACCCGGTAAGCTTACAGTAAAGGGAGTTGATAGTTAAGATACCTCTTTTTTCAATTTTCATTGTCACACATCTGGTAAGGTGGAGAGATGTAAGGGTCGGAGGAGGGTAAGGAGGGAGTTGAGGTCATTGTAGAGGTTTGCTCCCATAAATTGATTAGGCCATCTCCTAAAATGAGGAGCAAAATCATATTTTCATCAAGGACACAAGTTTGAGATATTACCGTTGTGGATGGTCCCTTGCAAGCACAAATAAGTTGGGGAATAATGAAGCAAGTGTATCATCTCTCAACCAATGATCAAGCCAAAATCTTATTGAGCGTCCATCTCCAACAATAATATGAATACTGGAAGCAAAAGTCATGAAGCCTTTAAGACTCCTCTCCAAAAGGGGGAAACATGCTCGGTGAGGCAGATGTGCAAGTCGTGAGCTCTACGTCTTCTATAATAATTATGCATAACATAGCTCACCCATGAAGCATTTGTATCATTAAAGAATCTCCACCACCACTTGGGTAGGACAGCAAGATTGAAAGCTTGAACATTTCAAACACTCAAACCACCTTGATTCTTATGAGAGCAAACAAGTTGCCAATTAATCAAGCAAAACCCTTCATATATACTCCTAGTAACCTCCAAAAGAATGCACGACGAATGCGGTCAATAGCATGGATCACCCATTTTGGAAGAAAGTAAAAGGATATGTAGTAGAGCAGCATAGATGACGACGGAATTCACAAGGATGAGCCTACCTCCTCGAGAAAGGGAATTACATTTTCAAATTGTGAGTTTTTTTCGATCCTCTCAATAAGTGGTTGCCTATCTCCCTCGTGAGAGAGATCAATTTGTTTAGAAGCCCAAGATAAGTGAAAGACAAGGAATCAAGATTGCAATTGAGAATAGAAGTGGCTCTCGTTCGCACCTCCTCACTTTCACTCAATTAATGAACAAATGACTCGTGGAAGTTTATTTTGAGTTCGGTCATCATCTCGAATTCATGGAGAAGAAGCTTGAGGGAGATAGGAGATCTAGCATCTCCCGGTACGAGGAGGAGAATGTCATCTGCGTAGTGTAGACTAACAATATCATTCGGCCAAGAGAAGGAGCTCATCTTTTGAATGCAATTATTATTACCAGTAAGGGAGAGGATACGTGTAAGACTGTCGGCTACAAGGATAAAAAGGTAGGGGAAAGAGGATCCCCTTGTCTAAGATCCTTACGGTATTGTATGTAATTTTCGGGCTTTCCATTAATAAGAATAGATGAATTCCCGGAGAGCAAGTAAACTTTAATCCAATTAATCTGACGTTGCCCAAATCCTCTTGCTAAGAGTAACTCAAAGTGGCAGTCCCAATTAATGAAATCAAAAGCCTTCTCAAAATCAAGCTTAAAGAATACTGCCTCAATATCAGATTGTGTGTGACTGTAAGAAACCTAATGTGCACAAGCCACACTATCAAGAATGTATTTATTCTTAGTGAAGGCCGATTGAATTTGATCAACAAGGGGGTCGATATGAGGGCGAAGTCGGTTGGCAAGAACTTTAGTGATTATCTTGATGATGACATTGAAGAGGCTAATAGGTCAAAAGTCATTGACCAATTAAGCACCATCTTTTTCTGAATGAGAGCAACTAATGCATAGTAAGGCACTGAAGATCCACATGCCTTTGTAAAATTATTCAAATAGAGAAATGATATCAGGCTTGACAAGATCCAAAATTTTGAGAGAATAAAATTGGAATTCATCCTGGCCTGGGGATTTGTCGGCACCAAGCCCAAAGTTGGCTTCTCTAATCTCCTCCTCATTAAAGGGGTGTTCAATGTCCCGAGAGGACCAATCACAAAAAAGATAAAGGATATCCCATTAGCATGCAAAAGAGGATGGTGAGATGCTCCCAAAATTTGAGAATAATAAGGAGTGAAAGAGTTAGAAATATCAACATGTGTAGCAAGAATTTTCCTTTAGATGAAATATATGTATGAGGATGAAGCGGTACTTGAGCTGGCCACCCAGTGGAAAATTTTAGAATTTTGATCTTTTTATTTGAACCAAAGAGATTAGGCCCTTTGCCTCCACATATTTCTTCAAGGTGTTGGGTTTATCGAGCTCATTGAGGGATGACACTTTGAGAGAAGATTCGGTGGAAGAGAGTGGTCTAGTTTTTTGGATGACATTAAACTTGTTTATCTCTTCAAGAAGTTTCAATTTTTACCTTTAACGCTCTCAAATTTAATTTTACTCCAAGACATGAGAGCATCTTTTGTCTTGCGGAGCTTTTGGGCAAGTCTAGTGGTCATGTCATGGGAGATTGAGGACTAAGCACTTGTCACAAAATACGTGAATATCATGATGCTCCAACCATATGCTCTCGAAGTGGAATTTATTGGCACATCGAAGATTGGAAAAGATATGGAAGAAGATTGGAATGTGATCGGAGAGAGTATTAGGGAGAGCTTTGCAAGTTGAGAGTGGAAATGCATCATCCCAGTTATCCGAGATGAGGAACTGATTAAGCTTCGCAAAGGCAGCCATGGCACGCTTATTACACCAAGTAAATTATCTCCCCAAGTAGAATATCGATTAAACGAAAGTCCCGAATGAGATCATTAAAGGAGTTCATGTCAATAATGTTACCCTCACACCTTGGTGCTCATGAATGAGTCTAGTCATGTTAAAATCCCATCAAGGTCCAAGGCTTTGACGAACACCAAACATGAATGTTGCGGATTTCATGAAGAAAAAGGAGCTTAAGGGAGCGATCATTCGGCCCATACACGGATGAGACACAAAAGAATAATTGAGCTAGTCTTTCTCTAAGTTTCACCGAGATAGTGTATCTTGTTGAAAATTAACTATTTTTCATAAAGCTTTCCATTCCACCCAACAAGTTGCCCTCCCGAGGCACCATAACAGTCAAATACCGCTCATTTATTGATGCGAGTACCCCCAATAGAACGGAGTAGATAAGGGGTTGGAGAGCAAAGCTTGGATTCTTCAAGACCACCACAATAAATCCAAAAAGATATATGAAGTCGTGCACCTTCGCTCTCTTATCAAGATCTTCAAGACCCCTAATATTCCACTTCAAGATAACATGGAGAGAAGAGTACCCTATATGGCAATCACCGCAACACCACATCAAGGAATAGATTGTCTCGTCTCAAGGGACCGAATATGAGCAATGCTGGATTGCGATCTTCCAGGAATTTGTAACCAAATTTGAGTGGTCAATGAGACTATCTCCTAATGAGTGAGGACCGAAAAGTGTTTGTTGTTGGGGACTACAACAGAGCCAAGAGGCACCTTGGCTTCCTTACGGAGAATGGGGGTAATGAGTGTGCTTTCCAAAGCTCTATGCTGACCAGCTTAGAGAGATCTCTTCTCAGTGAGAGTAGCCAGTGCTTAGTCTGCCGTTGTGCTTGATGAAAGGGGGAGGTGTTGTACGATGTCGTTGTACGGTAAGTGGTAAATTAGTAGAAGAGGGAGGCAGTGGAGGAGGGAGCTGCGGGTGTGGGTGACCCCAGTAACACAATGGGGTACGAAAGTGATGTGGCAGATGGGGTGGCAGATGGGGTGGCGATGGACGACGGGTTGGCAGTGACAGGGTAGGAGGATGGGGGGTTGCTGGTAGGGGAAGTGAAGAGGGGATGAAGGAGTAGGGTGGAGAGGAAGAAGAGGAAGGGTTGCACGAAGGAGGATAGCCCAGGGGATCATGGTGCCTTGTGATGAGATATTTATGTTTAACATTTTGCTTTTTATCTGTTTTGTGCAATGAGTACATGACTTGATTAGAGCATATGGACCATTTCTGTGCAGTAAATCTATGTTTGATTTCTATTTCATTTGTTCCCAATGTCCTTCATTGAATCTCTACTTCTTAATAGGTAAGAAGTAGAATATTCTAAGGAATAAGGTTCAAGGACTGACTGCATATGTATCATAAAACAAATACCATTAGCTTCTTTTTGTATGGAAATATTCATTTTTTCACTAATAGCATATCTGATAAGCTAGAGACCTTTTCAGATTCAAAAAATTTTCTACAGATACATACTAATGGTAAGCAGGTTTGAAACTCTAAAAAAAAATTTTCTTTGAATTACTGACATTCTCTTTTTGACGGATTTGTATTTATATAATCATTACCGGAAACTCAAATGTGCTCAGTGTCATTGGTTATTTCAAATCACAACATTGATCAAATTAGCTCTATTTATTAAAAGAATTTTCTAGTTATCTGTAGGCAACAAATTTATAGGCTCTCGTGAAAAAGTACTAACTAGTAACTACTGAGAAAACTGGAGGTGACATGAAACCTCGGAGAACTTACATAAGGGAGCAGCTTATAGCAACCTAACAGATCAGTTTCTCAAAGATTACAAATAGTTGTCTTAATGGAATAAATGCAACCACTCGATGAACTCATAGCCAAGTATAATTCCAAATATAGGATTCAACAAAAAGCGCAATGAGATTATTGTGACCCCAATTTGAAAATAGCATAGAAAAAGCGGTAGCAGTAGCGGTATTAGCATGGTTTCTGAACCTTAGTTAGATATTCTTGCGTCTAAGCTAGAGCATCATTGAGATATCTACTTTCTCATAATAGAATAAAAAGAACAATTGAGATAAGTAGGGTTTCCTGGGACTCCTTTTGTACCTAAATAGGAGTGCCCATAGCAGGTCAAAGCAATAGTTTACTGGGGATTCTCAAGTTTTAGAATATTTTTCTAGTTTCTTTTTCTTTGTAAGGATGACTAGTTTAGAGAACTACTTATATTGACATAAATGGGTATATAGCTGAACGTGAATATCTAATTGTGTTTTTCTATAGCCTCTATTTTAGAAACATTGTTTGTAAATTTCTGTCTTTGTTATAGTTGAATGCATTTTTTTTCCGATCAAACTATAGTACTATTCTACAATCAAATATCTTGTTCTAGTTACTTGTGCAAAAAAAAAAAATAAAAAATAAAAAAAAGAAAGAAGAAAGAAGGAAAAGAAAATCATGCTCTAGGCTTCTAGCACCTGTGACAAATTCTCATTTCTTAAATCGCGTATGATCTATTTGGTTGGTCTATTATCTTTAACTAGCTTTTTCATATGTTTTGTTTGCAGCACTTACATCTACTTTCCTTTCTACAACATTACAATTGCACCTTTTCTTTTATGTTGCAGTATCTAGATGAGAATAAGCAGCTGATCTTTGCTATTCTTCATAATCGGAATTTAGCGAAGGAAGCAGAATGTATTGAGTGAGTATACTTCCTTATAGTAAGCAACATAGAATTTCATGTAGAGTTCCCTAGATTTACCTTTAAAAAGCAGTGAAAGTTGATTCTCTAATCTTTTAACAGACATATATGTGATGGGTTGGTAATGTTCAAGAATCAAACATATCCATAAAATACGAATTTTCACTAAGCAATTTGTGTGTCACGTTTAACCATGTGTTGCATTGAGATTTGAGAGACAAACTTCATCCTCAAGTAGGCAATATTGGTCTTTCAGAAAATTGTGACAAAACTATTTGTATCCATTCCATGAAAAATAATAGGGCTTGGGTAATGATTAGCAATTGTCTGTGATGGTTCCGAGCATGATTTATGAATGTCTGTGACATATCATATTGACCAGTGCTGTAATAATATCGGAAGTTGTGTGATGCTCTCTCCCTTCATATATATTACTCAATATTCTCTTAGTTGGTTTCTTGTTGAATGTTCATCCAAGGATGTACATGTATTGTACCTGCTCTCGTGACAAATCATTACTTATCACAGGGTTGCCAAAACTTTGGGTTTTAATTTATGATGATCTGAGATTTTTTTTGTTAATTATGTTTTCCTTTTTTCTAATTGGCAATGAAATTTAATGTGGTTCCTTTATTGATTTGAAATATTGGAACTGATGTGTTTTAGCTTTCAACTCTGTCAGAAACACCAAAGATTAAGGACAAGAAAGGTGAAATGATTACCTCTATTAAAAAGAGACATTTGTGTGCGTATGGGTGTCCTAAGAAACACGGACATGGACACGGAGATAGACATAGGACACAACCATGTGACATGATACATGGTATTTCTTTAAGAAGTAGGATACTAGGACAAGAAAACTTGACACTAGTGTCTGTGATAAAAAGAGTGCATGTACGCATACATGCATAGACATGTTCTTGCATCTAAAATTCCAGACATGTTTCTAATATTATGTATTTTCACCTGTCGTGCACTTTTATTACTTTACAAAAAGAATGGGCTTCGGCAACTTTTTTTTTTTCCCTATCGGTAGAGACCAAAGTCCATACAAGTGATACATAATACCATGGGTGGGTTCACAGAGCATACTCTTGAAGCCAAGATCCCAATGGTATGATATGGAAGGAAAAGCTTCTGATGCTAAATCCCAAATAAGACAATAAGATACAAAATATAAAGATCAACCATCATAAATAAAATCACTCAACTGAGATCTGAAATCAATTGTCAGGGACTTAGATATCTCAGCCAGATACGTCCGTCACTGAGAAAACAATTGTTCTTCATCTTGCTACGACCGATTATGCCAGACGTCATAGTTGCATCATGAATTTTCTTGTTGATGACCGGTTATGTCAGACGCCATCACTGGACTTTCACAGTCAGTTACTTCGAACACCATTGATTAATACATGAAATCTCATAAACATGACTGGTTACACCGGACACCGTGATTGCGCCCACTCCATGGTCGGATTTGCCGAACATCATGGATTTTATTTAGACAACATTCCTCCACTAATTTGGGCCCTTTGAAGCCCGGTCTATACATCAAGCTCGTAAGATCGGGAAAGCTTTATTAGATTGTAGTGATCAGTTTTCAACTTCCCTTGAGATCATGAAATGTGTCCTCTTACCGAAAGGCACCCCAAGCAGTCAACGGCTCCTCCATCAAGTCCAGCATGGACACATGAGAAAACTCTCACGATTCTATCCCGAGGCCACATTCAGTCCGAGTCACTCTCCCATACTCTCGACCACTCTGGAGTCATTCCATACTCCGGAGGCCCCACCCTCCGAAACAAATCACAAAAATTGTCGCTTCTATGCTGATTACAGCTTAGCGACACGATCCCCGTGATTCACATTCAGTTTTGCTGCTAGATCATCCCCACGTTCAGACATTACAAAGCCATCCATCAATGCGGGTTGTTATGAATAATGACGGATATATCTGCATAACAATCCCAACAATCAAATGACGCGACCTGAGCGGTTATGAGAAAATCACAACATGCCAATTGTGCAGTTTCAGAGATCCAAAATAACCGTGTGTGCATCAGCAGCTAAGTCAGGTACTAATATTACTCTTTTCCAGGAGGAAAGGTTTTGCTTCTGATTACTACCAAAATCACCACACACACACACAAGCAATCTCTTTGCTTTCTCTCAATCTCTTGCTTTCTCTCAACAAGAAAACTCATTCTCACGCTCAAAGATTTTTGGTTGGCACCACATCAGTGCTCCTGACCTGAAAGGTGTTTTCTTTCTTGTGGTTTCTTAGCAGATCCGATCGGGACTATCCATCGTCTGTGGCAGAAAATCCTCACCATATTGGTACTTTCATAAGATCTCTTGAGTATACACTCAGAGTTTCTTCGACAAACACTTCTCGAAAAATTCCTCCTCAAATAGCCTCGCGGATAATGATGGCCTTCAAAAGAATGCCTCCTCGCAGACTATTACTTCATCTGCTGCCTCCAAAGGCAAGAATATTAATATTGCCATCGGGGGCATAAGTTCTATCGATCATCATCCTCAGGACCCCAACATTGCTCTTCAACTAGTTGAGGAAGAGCATTCATCCCAGCGACCATACCAGAGAGGGCAACCTACAAGCATGAGTATTGGCTGCCTACTGAAGATGCTAGCCTGCCTGCAGAAGCGGCTAGGCGAAAAACAGATGGAGGTGGCTTGCGAGCGCGAGAAGACCGCCTTAGAGGGGAATGTCGCTATGCACGTCCATAACTAGCTCCTCACTCAGATTGAGCTTCTCCGAAGAGCCCAAATAAGGGGCTCATATGAGTTCCGCACTCATCCCCACAGCCACGCGCAATAGACACTACTTGCATTGGGTGTGTCACCGATTCGCATCCCCACGTCGCGAGAAACACTCTGATGAGAGTGAACCTCACAAGCCCACAAAGACTCTTTACATCGAGGATCTGGTAGAAATGGTCAGGAAGCAGATCGATGAAGACAAGTCGCAGTCCCGCGGTGAGCCAGGATCTTCCATCCTGAGGATCTCCGATTCCCCTCTTTCGGAGGAGATCACGTCTCACCGGTTCCCGAAAAAGTTCATAATACCGACCTTTGGCTACTGTACCAAAGTGATAAACCCCATCCTGCACTCCGAGTCTATCAGGTCAAGATGGAGGTCCACTCTCACGATAATCTCTTCTTGTGTTAAGTATTTTCTTTCAATCTCAAGGGCGTAGCCCTAGACTGGTTATACTCCCCATCGCGGTCTCTCCAGGGCTTTAAGGAAGCCAGCGATGTTTTCTTCAATCAATAAGCCTCGCAGCAGGAGTTAAGAAGAACATCAACTACCTTCTCGCCATCAAGATGAAGCAGGAGAGATCCTTAAGCTCTACATCAGTTATTTCAGAACTAGATGGCATTGATTTATAACTGTAGTGATGATGTCGTTGCAGCCGCATTCATTACAGGGCTGCAGATCGACCACTCCTTTTACAAGCACCCAGTGAAGCATGACCTCACCAACATGAAGGATATCATGTCTCGAGCACAAAAGTACATACACTGAAAGAGATGACGCGGTACTCGAGCGAGCGACCTCCGAAGTAGGAGAGTGAATGGGGAAGACAAAGCGATTGCTTGCTCCTCCAAAAAAGACTTAAATCGGGGGCAAGATGGTTCAAAAAGCAACCTCAACACCGAGTTCTTCACAGAACCCCCTGGAAGTCTATATAGAGATAATGCAGACTTCACTCCGTTTAAGATCCCCGTCGATCGCATCTTCAGTGCCATCCAGAACCAATCTTGGGAGATGATGCCCAAAGCTACTCCCAGCTAACCTGAAGGGCGCTAGAGCGGGCAATTACTGTGCATTCCATGATGAGATGGGACATCAAAACTATCGATTGTCGATCCCTCTGAAAGCAACTTAAGAAATTGGGGTTGGGGGTACCTGAAAGAGTTCATTCTTAATCTCGGACAACCTGCGGAGGTCAAAGTGCAGAAAGCAGCCTCCAAAACTCTGAAGCAGAGAAATCCAGTGAGTTGTACCCTCGTCAGCTACTAAGAGGTGGATACCATTTTCGGCGCTTGTACGCTGGAGGGCACCACCTCAAGAGAGAAGGCCATCTACATTAACGAGGACCACAGAAGCAACTACCTTACGGTACTGACTGGTCCCCTTCTGTTCCCGAGTAGGCGATCTCGTTTTCAGAAGTTGATGCTTGTGTCGTGCACTTTTTGCACAATGATGCCCTAGTCATCACAATGCACATTGTGTAGCTGTCGAGTCTCCTCCAGACTCTTGATCAAGGGAGCAGCATTAACATCTTGTTTGGGACGTCCTAGACAGGATGGAGGATACTCCGGAGATATCCGGGCAATGATCTGTCCCCAGACCCAGTCAAATTTGTATGAGATTGACGGGAATGAGGATAGTTCACCCAGCACAATCGCACTCCCAGTTCGCGCCAATCCGTACAACGTCAGCAGGAGTTCTACGGATCGACGTGCGTCCTCCTGATGCGCCTCATGCCATCTAAATAATCGATGGCCAGTCTACATGATGCTCATCAGCTACGATCAGCTTCTGCGGTATCTCACTCCGATGGGAACAACAGACATAAGAGGGGACCAAACAATGTCCCGGAGCATTGCTGCCATCGCCTAGAAGCGGTCCGTGGTGGAGGGGAAGAGTGTGGGGGCGGCCTCCAGTCAAAACTTATCTTCAGAGAAGAAGCAGAAGCAAGTCGTCACTCAATAGCAACCATAGAGTGGTGAAGGCCGAATGACAGACTTCTTTGATGAAGCGGAGGCTCCAGTTAGTCGAACGGAGGAGGATTCTGAGCTGGTGTATATAGATTCATCGCATCCTGGGCGAGCCCTCCGAATCAAGGCAAATTTTTTTGGCAGATGATAAGGTATGGTTCAAGAATTTTTATATTACAACCTAGATGTGTTCGCCTGGTCCCCACAGATATGTCGGGAGCCGACCCATCCATCATCAATCACTGACTATCCATCGATCCGGAGATCAAACTGGTAAGCAAAAGCCGAGAAAGATGAATGCGGATCGGTGACGGGCCTCAGCGAAGAAGTTGATCGGTTACTCCAAGCCAACTTCATCAGAGAGACACACTACCCTGAATGGCTCGCTAACCTGGTCCCGATGAAGAAGAAGAATGGTAAGTAGAGAGTCTGCATTGACTTCACCAATCTCAACCAGGTATGTCCCAAAGACAGCTTCCCTCTGCCAAGAATTGACCAGATGGTGGACACAACGAGCCATAAACTACTCAACTTTATGAACGCTTACTCTGGATACAATCAAATTAAGATGTATCCACTAGACAAAGACAAGATGACGTTCATCACCGATCGGAGAATCTATTGCTATAAGGTGATACCTTTCGGACTAAAGAACGTCTGAGCAACCTTCCAACTGATGGTCAATAAGGTCTTCAAGGAGCTGATCGGACACACCATGGAGGTATTCTTTGACAACATGCTCGTGAAGAGTCGTCAATCAATCGACCATATGCAACACCTGAGCGAGGCATTCGATCTCCTCTGAAAGTACAAGGTCAGGCTCAACCTAGAGAAATGCACCTTCGATATGGCCTTTGAGAAGTTCTTAGGCTATCTGGTACCCAACGGGGTATCGAAGTTAACCCCAACCAGATATCCGCCATCCTGGGAATGAGTCACCAACTTTTGTCAAAGAAGTACAGATGTAGAATGGGCGCCTGGCAGTCTTGAACCGATTCCTCGACTGTTTCAGAGACAAATACAAACGTTCTTCCAAGCAATAAAGAGGAACAGAGTGAATTTTCATTGGAACGAGGATTGTGAAGTCGCTTTCTAAGGCCTGAAGAAATATCTTACCTCTCCCCTTTCCTATCCAAGCCCGTCAACAAAGAAACACTTTACCTTTATCCTGCAGTATCGGAGTCGGTCGTGAGCGGAGCCTTAATTCAGGAAGAAGGGGCGTTCAAAAATCGGAATACTATGTCAGTAAGTCTTTACTTGATGTTGAGACCCGATATCAGAGGATGGAACAGATAGTCCTTGCTCCCTTCGTCGTTTCAAAGAAACTGAAGCATTACTTTCAATATTTTCAAATCATCGTCCTGATAGAACACCCTCTAAAGAGCATCATGAAGAATCCACAAGCTACCGGATGAATAGCAATGTGGCCACGAAATTAAAACCATACGGCATCATGTATGAGCCAAGGACAACAATCAAAGGGCAAGTCTTAGCGAATTTTATTGTTGAGTTCACTCCAGGAGCTCCAGCACAGAGTGATCTTCTGAAAGGATGGACCCTGATCGTAGATAGAACCTCAAATAAATAGGGATTTTGAAATCAAGATCGTCCTGACAACTCCAGAGGAGACCATCATTGAGCAGTCATAAACTATAGGCTTCCTCATTACCAACAACGAGGTCGAGTACGAAGTTGTCATTGCTGGTCTCAGGATGTCAGCGACACTTGGAGTCACCGGACTCGAGGTCCGTTGCTAGGGATGGCACGGGGCGGGTCAGGGCCGGGTATTGAACACCCCGTCCCCGTACCTGAAATCCCAAAACCCGCCCGTCCCCGCCCCAGATCCCGTTGGGTATTTCATAATCACCCCCATCCCCGCCCCGGCGGGTAATAAAAATACCCGACCCGACCCGACCCGAAATCGTGTATTGGGCTCAAATTTTTAGGGCAAATTGGATTTGGATTTTGGACCATTTGGTTTAGATATTATACTCATTATATGAAAAAATTGCGGGGCGGGTACTGGGCGGGTAACGGGGCGGGGCAATGCTATACCGTACCTGCCCGCCCCAGCCTTTGTTGTTTCGAGTTTCCCCGTTACCCGACCCGAACCGGGTCAATGATCAAAAAACCCGCCCCATTCAGGTCGGGTCCACGCGGGTACGGGTCAAATTGCCATCCCTATCCGTTGCGACTCACTGCTAGTGGTGAGTCAAGTCAATGGAAAGTATGTGGCCAAAGACAATCGAATGGCGGTTGTACTTGCAAATCGTCCTCAACCTCAAGTCCAAGTTTCCCCATTGTGACATCAAACAGGTCTCTCGATCGGAAAATACTATGCTGATTCTTAGCCAACTTGGCATCAGTCATAGGTACCAGTTCTGATGAGAGGTCCCTATCAAGCATATAGTGAAGTCCAGCATCCGACGAATGGGAGAAGTGCTCCGCTTGGAGACTTCTTCGGGTTGGAGAGACCCCATTATTGCCTATCTGAAGGATGGGGTGCTATGCAGCGATAGACCGAAGCGCAGAAGCTCCAGCATATAGCCACCATGTACATACTCCCGGGAGACATCCTGTACAAGACGCTTACCTAACGTGCCTCGGGCCGGACGAAGCCACGAAAGTATTACAGGAAATCCATGATGGCGACTGTAAAAACCACGTTGGAGGCCGGTCCCGTCATGGGAAGCGCTTCGAACTCCTCCAGGCCATCAAGAAAGTTGCCTTGACCCAAGGCGATCTCCCTATCACCCCCCTCGGGAATAATCCTGTGTTGTAGGCCGAGGTTAGAGGATCCTGGCCTGCATCCGAAGATAGAGAAGCCTCCTCCATAAGCCCCATAGTAGTTTCGCCACCAACATGTTGCTCCTCTCTCGCAACCATTACTTCGAGACTGTATGACAACTTCAGGTGAGATAGAGTCGAGACGAAACCATCTGTCAGATGCACGAGTTTGGTATTGGTCTTGAGGTTTGAGGGCACAGGGAGTCAGAGACTGTTCGGACAAATCTAACTTCATGAGAGCTGCCTCCTTTTCAGAGATGTGCCCCTCCTTTATAATGGAGTCACATTACGACTACTCCCTCTCTAGCTCATCATCGTTGGATCCGAACATCAATTTCTGAGTCCTCTATAATCAACGGCCAAAATACGAAAAGAAAGCACGCGTAAGACAAAAGTTGAAGTTTACTTTTCTGAATGCGTGGGCCAGAGAATCCGACTCTGGTCTCTCTCTTCTGTGAGTCGATCTAGGGGGAGTCTTCTTCCGACTCTGTTCCTACTTCGCATTCCACCAACCTCCTCTATGTCGATATGAGACAAGAATGCCATATCATTCTGGATCATGATTTAAGGCCTCAGAATGACTGAAGGCTCTACAGGACTGTTCGGGTTTAACAGCCAACTCTAATTGCAAAAATCGTAAGGATCTAGTATAGCTTCAGAGCCCGAGCCTTGACCTCCTCCGAGATCGACTCCACAACTCGAAAGATCGGCTTCACGTTCCATGAGTGGAACGAGCCCGCGATCACTTTTCAAGACTGCTTCCCAAGGACCAAAAACTCGAACTACAGTACCATTCCACTCATGATCGATGTCCACCAAGTTGGCAATCAACTTCTGCTAGCCGCTTTGTGGCTTAAAGAAATGGACACCGCTTATGGTCTTCCTCATCATATAAATGGTGCAGAACTTGCCAAACCCACATGAGAGGGGCGTAGGTGTTGCAAAGGGCTTGAAAACCCAAGATTATCCTCTACGCGCCCAGCAACAACTGGGTAAGAGGAACATGATAGCACCTCCAACACACCGCGAACGAATCAGGTCAGCGGCAGCGGTACCGCCACTGCCAAGATCTGGGGGTGAAAATATACACCCCCGGTGGAGGAGACACTTTTACATCTGTCATTGCGGGGCAGAACTCCACCATAATTATTGACGACAAGCGACCATGAAACCTTCTTCTGGCTAGAGAGTGTGGTTGAATTGGGATCAAAATCCATCCCCACTCTGATCTGAAAGTTAGATCCCTTCCCCTTCTTTTCGTCTGCAACGCTCTTACTTTTCCTCCTCTTTTCGACGGCGATTCCCTTTGTCATTGAGAAGATGTAAAGGGCTGAAATTCTAAGTACAGAGATGGGGGCAAGAAATATTTTGTAAGCGAGATTTTTACAAACTCAAAGGTGACATCATCATCATGATATATACCAGAGATGACGTTATCGTCATGATAACCCGGTAATTTGAATTGAACCATTGTGCAGATCCTAACAAACCCCATCAGCTAAGCGACGGTTATCTCTCTACTACGCACGCCGACAAGACGCGTGATTTAACAGCTCATCATACAGAGCACAGGTGGTATTAAATGTGCAAAATATGAATAGATGCGACAGTTGCTTTTCTCTAACATAAAGCGACAAACTAGAAGTCAGGTCAAAAACTCAAATCAGTTTTGCTTCCCCTCCTTCCCAATCTCTGACTCCGGAAAGGAGAAAAGCGAGGAGCATCTGTAGTGGTCAATTTTTAACTTCCCTCGAAATCATGACACGTGTCTTGTTATCGAAAGGTACCCCAACTGGTCAACGACTCCTTTATCGAGTCCAGCACGGACAGATGAGACAATTCTCACGATTTCATCCCAAGGCCACATTTAGTTTGGAGTCACTCTCGCAGACTCTCGACCAACCCAGCGTCATTCCACAGTCTGGAGGCCCCTGCCTCCGGAACGAAACTCTCTGTAAAGAATGTCGCTTCTGCGTTAATTATAACTTAGCAGCACGTTCCCAGTGATTCACGGATTCAGTTACGCTGTCAGATCATCCCTACGTTCAGACGTTACAACGCTCCTACTTTAATGCATGTTCATATTGTTATGAATAGTGACGGATACCTTCTGCATAACAATCTCAATAATCAAATGGGACAATCTGGGTGGTTATGAGGAAATCACAACGTGCCAATCATACAGTTGCAGAGATCCAAAATACACGTGTGTGCATCAACAGCTCAGTTAAGTATTAATATTGCTTCTTCTCTAACGGGAAAGGGGTTCGTTTCTGATTACCACCAAAAACACCCACACACAAGCAATCTCTTTGCTTTCTCTTAACGAGATTACTCATTCTCACGAGGATATTCAGTCGGTACCACACCGGTACTTTTGACCTGAAATATATCTTCTTTCTTGTGTGTTTCTTTGGCAGATCCGATCAAGAGCGTCCAATCGTCTGTGGCGGAAAATTCCCACCACATAGATCCACCTTAGCTTGAAAGTTCATACCTTTTGCTGCAATCATACTCTACACATCACTCTCTCACTGGACCTGATCTTCTTATCATAGATCTGAGTTGCCGACTTCCGATTCCTTTCTTTCACTACTGGTTTTTTGTAAAATCTCTCTTTCATATTGGAGAGGATCGCAAGCAAAGCAAAAAGAGAGAGATTGAGAAGTATAGGTGAGAGGATGCAAGTAATAAGAGAGATTTTAATAAGTTTTTGTAGAAATTTGGGGATTTTTTGAATTTTAAATTGGGGGATTTACCCTTCAACACTTTAAAGTAGCTTAATGTGTCTCACTTCTTATACCGAAAACATAGTTAAACCTCTCATAGTTTTATATAAGTTGATAATTTGATTCCATTGATTCATATATAGTTTTTGATATATAAAAGAAAGTAAATATCTCAAATACATTATGTAAGAAAAAATGTAAGAGAAATGTAAACATGTTCAAAGAAGTGTCTGACAAGTATCTTAAACTAAAATTATATATTATATAATTGAGGATATATTTGAGAAGTATTTGAGAAGTATGTGACGAGTGTCCAAGGAAGTGTCGAACATAACTATAGCTTTGTGATAGAAAAAGTGTCGATATCTATTGGGGCAGGCCTCCACGGGGAACGCGATGGACTATAAATAGATGTTGAGAACCAATTTGGACGAAAAATTTAAGCTGATAAATAAAGGCCTTAACTTTCTATTTAGATCTATCACTTTTATGTTCACTTTCAATGTGGGATTATATTCGTAAATGAATGCTCAATAATTTATCCCTTCATATGTGAATATACCTCAATCATTATTGAATCCTGAGCTATCCACAGATCTCGATCGTTTGTGAGAATCTTATCTTGGGTACATCAATTTTGGTCTCAACAACCGACAACAAATGGAAACAACCAGCTAACCATCCACGAATCTTCATTGTTCGTGTGAAATCAAATCTTAGTTAACTCCTACTCACTTGTTGGGCTTCACATTGGACTCCACTCCTCTGTGGGGCCACAAATTGAACTATAATACCACTGTTATGTTGGCCCAGAGGCCCTTCACCTTAGTTTTGATGATGACTAACTTATGAAGGTTAGTTTACTAATGATCTTGTGTTTAATAAGTTTCAGATATTGATCAAGATCTTAGTAGATGATTAGCTTCAATAAAAGATTCAAAGTCAAGTTTTAGAGTTAACATGTGTAGATTTAAGAGCTCGCACGTCAAGATCGCATCTATCACTCAAGTTGAAGTCAAGCTCATATGGATAGAGTTTAGATCGAGTCGTCTTGAAGATGGAGATCGACAAGAAGACCTTGGTCTAGATTTGTTTAGTTTTTGTTTTATATCTTGTGTAAGGATATACTAGTTTTGATATGCTCAAGTGCACGCACACACACAAGTTCAAAAGTTTTAGTTTCGATTTAATCGTTTTAGATCTTCAAAAATATTCATATATGTTTTCATGATTGGATAGCATCAAAAAAATTTACATGATTTTATGTATGTTGGATGTCTTTCAATACATTGATGATTCATAATGTCTAAAAATTTATTTGATGTATATCTAGTTCATGGCTTCAAGTTTTGTTTTTAACAAAACTTCGTTTTGGATTTATTATAAAAAACATAGATATATCTTTTATATGCGTATTGGATTCTATACATATACTCTATGCTTCAAATTGATTTCAAATATCATGTTTTTGTATCTATACAAGTTTTGGAGAAATCAGTTTTTTATTTCAAAGTTTGGTTTATGAAAAAATACTGTTTCCGGTTTAAAGCTTAATTTCTATATCACAAAAATAGTTCAAATAGTTTGTAATATGTGTTGATTTTTTATCACACAGATTTGTATTTCAAAGTATTGATAAGAACTGATTTTGTGAAATTTATAGAGTTTTATGGGATTTTATAGGGATTTATCAACTTAGTTTTCAAACCCGAAATTTCAGCCTGAGCCCACTGGTGATCGACCGACCGGTCGACCGGACCAGAGCTCGGTCGATCGATCCAAAGAGCTCACTCTCTGGATCTGGCCCCGATCGACCGGTTGGTCGACTGAGCCAGAGAGTTCACTCTCTGGTTCTGGCCTCGGTCGACCGGGCGGTCGACCTTTAGACACGCTTGCCTGGGGTGGTCGACCGGTAAGCTCAACGGTCAGAAATCTGACCGTTAGCCGGTCGACCAGGCGGTCGACCGACAGGTCAATTTTTGAGCTGTTCTGGATCCCAACGGTTATATTTCCAGACCCCTATATAAATGGGTCTTGAAGGGCTGTTTTCATCAAGTTTATCTGGAGCAAAATTTTCCCATCTTCTCAAGTGTTTTTCAGCAAGTTTTCAAAAAAAAATTAGTGCTAAAATCTCTATCTTTATTTGCTTTAAAGTTTTTGAAAAATTAAAGAAAACAAGTCTTTGTGAATTATAATTTGGTTCTTTGTTTCTCTATCAATTCAAGAATTTTTCTCAAGAGTTTTTCTTTGTATTTTCTTTTCAAAAAATTTGTTTTCTCACATACTTGAGCTATCATCTCAAATTTATCTTTAGGATTTTTGTATTGTAAAAAAAATTGTTAGTGATTCTTTGAGATCACCAAGAGAGTTTGTGATCATTAGATCACTAAGTTTTATTTCTTTTTTGCTTTGTGTTAGGATTTGTGCCTTCCTCTTGTGTAGAGGAGAAATAGAGAGGAGTTGTGTGCTCCAAGTTTGTAAGTGTAATTTCTCGGTGGAGGTTCTTTTGTAGAAGGTTATGTGTAGACGTAGTGGAAATCGTTCTGTGTGAAGATTGGAACATAGAGCAGTGACTCGAACCTCGAAACATATCTTTGTGTTTGCGTTTGATCTATTATCTCTCAACTCTCTTATATCTTGTATTGTCTTTATTGCTCATTCTTATACATGCTAGATATTGTTTGTGTGCCCACACTTGTATTGAAAGAGAGCTTCTAATAGCACCTCAACTCTTAATTTAGAGGAATCTCAAGGAGTAACTCCAGAGCCCTTCACGGAGAATTCGGACTTACTCTTAATTATACTTAGTGTGTTTGCAAATTAGTTTTAAATTCTGCATCATTTGCACTAGATTAGCTTGTATACCTATTCACCCCCCCTCAAGGTGTACTTTCATGTTAAAGTTTTTACCACTATACCAAAACTCTAAAGGTGTTGTGAGAGTTGAGGATAATATATTTATATTCTAACAATATCTAACTTAGATGAGAGCGTGTCAAACATTGTATGGCTGGATAATAGAGGAGTTCATACAACATATTGTGTCTCTGCTTGTCTAAAATATACTGGATACATAGAAAAAGTTAATAAACACTACATAAAGGTATCTTTCTCTGTTAATACTTAAGTAACTGATAAAACAAGTTTTATTGTTTGGTGAAAGAAAAGCAAATAGGGGGCCAAGATGTAAAGACTAACAAATAGGAAATGTAAGTTGAGATTAGATACTTAAACATCAAAGAACCTTAGAAAATGTTATTGTAGTACTTTCTAGTATATAATTTGGTGCTATTAGAATGACAAATGCTTTTTTTTTGAAAAGTTAGAATGATAAATGCATTGTGACCCTTATTTGCCTTAGATTAGATGAGGTGGCATCAAGGCCGAGCTTTGTCATTCTAGTAATATTACCAAAGTAGTACATTAGTAGTAGTACAATTACCATTACTCAAGAACCTTAAAAGATTCGAGGTTGGTTGGTGCCAAGTAATAGATAAAGTCACAGTGTAGTTATTTTAGCTATGAGCACATCATGGGAGGTGAAAATGGGTCATTACTTCTTGTTTTTGTTGATGTTTAGTTCCTTGTGTGTCCCGTTATAATCAAGGTTGTGAAATGCGGAAAACGGAGCAAAGTGGCAAGGCATAGCTTACACTTTTATAGTTTCAGCAGGGATTAAGCGACAAAAAGTGCTTAGTCTATTTTTTAACTAAAAATTAAATATAGCTGTAAAAATCAATAACAATATTAAAAAAAATAGAAAAAACTGGGGAAAATAGAAAATGCAGAACTAATTTGAAAAAAAAAACGTGAAACTTAATATGCTTTTTGATGACTAATATGAATCATAGCATTTACATATAATAGCTCAAAAAGCTTTAAAAGTGCTATTGGGGTGTTGTTGACAACGGTGGAGCGGTGGGAGACCAGAGGGCTGCTGGAGGTGTGAGGTGTTGTCGACGTTATGGAATAACAGGATCATTGTCAGAGTCTGATATAAGCTCGAGGTTAATAAAGATGGTTGCGAGAGAGCTTGAGAAAGAGAGAGAGATGGTTGTGGGAGAACCAGCTCAGTTTAAGAGAGAGATGGTCATGGGGCCTCCCAAGTAAGCTCGAGAGGGAGAGGATGGTTGTCGGAGTGAGAGAGAGGCAAAAGCACTGCTAGTATTAGAGTTAAGGCTTTTGGATGGATTTTTTATATTTTGGAGTCAAGTTAGGATTAAAACAGGTACAAAACTTTTCAAATAAAACGGATTTGGGATCGTTGTGCCCGCTTGGGGACCACTTTTGCAAAATCAGCGCACTTTTGCAAGTCGAAAGAGAGCAGGGCGCTCTATACCAACGGTTTGGGCCTGAGGCGAAGCAACTCAGGCCCAAAATGCTTAAGCAGGACTTTTTCATTTTTCACAACATATACCAACGGTATAAAGAAACTATTCTCTGCCATGGACTTAAGCATCTTGTCAAACCATGTGGTCTTCATGTGTTTTTGTTTGAGTTTTGTCTTCTTTGATTGCTATTCGGCTTTTCATGTATTTTCCTAGTTGGTTTGTAATTAGATTTCCCCATCATAGTTGTAGGGCGGAATACAATGAACATGGATGCTCTGGTGATTGCTATTTTTACCAAGGATGTGGCCCTTAATGGAATTCAGTGGAGGAAGAATGCATGGTAGATAGCTCAAAAATTTTGGGGTAAGGGCTTTGTTCCTTTTTTAAGATATGTATGGATTTTGAAAGATAAGGGTTTGTTGTTAATCTCACATTAAATATTAAATGGCCCACTAACCTAATTAATTGGATTCCCTAATTATGGTTAACTGATATTAAGTATGCCCATATTAAAGTTACATTTATATAAGTTTATAACTTCATGAGATATAAAGTGGCCATGATGGGTGGTTTTATCTCAAGGGGTTATTTGCAAATGTGAGACCCACTTCTCTCCTCTTGAAAAGAAAACAACCTCTCCCTCTTTTAGGATCCCATCAATTTTCTGAATTTGAGGTTTTGTGCAAAGAGAAAGAGACAGAGAGAAGAAGGTTTTGCAGATTAAGGTTTTGCAAGGATCAAGGAAGAGATTGAGATCTTCATCCATTCTTCACATGGCTTCAGGTATGGAGTTTATGTGTATTGTTGAATTATATGTTCATTTCTTGAGATGCACTTGATTCTAGATCCATGGCAATTTAATCCGCATGAAGTTTAATTCTTACATTATGGTATCAGAGCTGTGTTTTAGAATCAATACATCTTAGATTATGGATTATGGGAAATTAGGGTTTTTGATTAATAGTTCAAAATCAAATTTTTGATCTTTTAATTGTAGAATTTTAAGAGGATTTAATAACCCTAATATTCTGTTCATATTCCTTTAATTGTACAATTAATTGGGATCAAAATTCAGGAATTAGAAACCCTAATTTTCCCTAATTTATGACTTCAGTCGATTAAACAGGAACTGCTTCAGATAACTGTTTCGTCGACTGTTAGTCGACTAGCCCGAAACACTAGTCGACTAAGTCCTTTTTCAGAAAGTTAAGAACTCTCTGTTTCAGTACAGGAGTCGACTTGATATTTTGAGTAGTCGACTAATAAGGGTACAGTCGACTAATCCTTTTGTCCAAGTCGACTAACAGAGTGACCCGAAAGTTGAGTGGTTCTCTGTTTCTCTGTTAGTCGACTAACCTTTATTACATAGTCGACTTACTTTGCCCTAGTCGACTAGAACTAAAATTTATAGTCGACTTGACTTGACCCTAGTCGACTGGGACTTCCACTATAGTCGACTTATCTTGTTCCAAGTCGACTAATAGTTCCTTGTCCAGTCGACTAATGTATGTTTAATTCAATCATAATGTATGTTACACATTTAATGTTGTTGTGTTAATATTGATTGATATAAGTCAAGTAATAAAATTGGAGTATTATAGCATTACTCAAATAAAAGGTTAGAGAATATTATTGGTTAGTTTTGTATTCATACGGTTTATTGATTTAGTAGTTGCCAAAGTGACCTATATTAGTAAGCCTTATGAATATACAACTACATAAAAGACTTGTCAATGTGGGTGACAGTATAGACAGTAATATTCTCGATGGCGGTTCTAGTTAGGAGATTGGGACTGGCCCAAAGGAAAGTCTCTTTCAAATAATTATGAACCGGGTAGAGTAGTGTAATTTATGCAACTTAGTGGTGTAGAATTGGATACCCAAAGGTAACATGACTTACTGTCTAAGTGGCATAAATTATATTAGACCTACATAGGTGATAAAAGAAGTCTCACCTGTAGAGTGAACACTAGATATGCTTAGGTTTCGCCCAAAGGAGAAATCAAAGTGATATCAATAGTTCATCTTCATAAATTTAAAGTTTTTGTATTGATTCGAGGCCTTAATGTGAGCTTGTCCTATTTTGTTTCAGTGAACGTTCCCACTTCCCTTCACACTCATGCAACTAGCATTCCAGCCCTGGATGGTACAAACTTCTCTGAATGGTTTGAGCATGTCCAATTCACACTGGGTGTACTGGACCTTGACATGGCTCTTTAGTAGAGAAACCTGATGAAGTGACTGCTGAAAGCACAGTAGACCAGGTTAGCCATGCCAAAGCCTGGGAAAGGTCGAACAGACTCGGTCTCATGTTCATTAAGATGACCATTGCCAACAATATCAAGACTTCACTCCCTCAAACTACTAATGCATTTGAACTTTTAACTGCTGTAAGAGACCGATTTAAATCTGCTGATAAGTCATTAGCTGGCACCCTTATGGCTGAACTAACTACTATGAAATATGATGGTAGTAGAGGAGTTCAACAACACATTCTTAATATGACTGATAAAGCTGCCAAGTTAGGAACACTGGGTATGAAAGTGGATGAATCCTTCTTGGTACAGTTCATCCTCAACTCACTTCCTCCTCAGTTCGGACCATTCAAGATTCATTATAATACTCATAAGGATAAGTGGAATCTGAATGAGCTGACTGGTATGTGTGTTCAAGAGGAAGTGAGACTGAGGCAAGAAGGACATCACTCAGTGTTGGCAGTATCTCAAGGAGCTATCCATAAGAAGGGTAAATATGGAAGAGGTAAGAGGTTTCCACCAAAGAAATGGAATGAACCTGGGGAAGTAGCCAGGGTCATGGAAAGACTTTCATTGTCAAATGCTACTTTTGTGGCAGAAAAGGACATGTGAAGAAGAACTGCAACAAGAGGAAGGCTTGATTCGAAAAGAAAGGTACAAATCTTTCTTTTGTATGTTATGAATCAAATCTTGCTGAAGTTCCTTCTAATACTTGGTGGATTGACTCTGGAGCCACAACTCACATAACTAATTCAATGCAGGGATTCCTTACAACCCGGAAATCGAAGGAAAGTGAGAGATTTGTCTTTATGGGGAACCGTCTCAAAGTGGAGGTCGAGAATGTTAGAACTTATCGACTACTCTTAGAGACGGGTCATCAGATGGATCTTGAAGACACTTTTTATGTACCTTCGATTTCTAGGAACCTAATGTCTTTATCCAAATTAGATGTTATTGGATATTCAGTGTTATTCAGTTGTGGAAAACTCAATTTAATGTATAATTCAATTTCGGTTGGACATGGAATTTTATGTGATGGTTTATATAAAATTTTCTTGAATTATGAGTTTGCATAATCACTTTTAACCCTGCATTCGAATGTTGGTTCTAAACGTGGTTTAATTGATGAAAAATCCTCTATCTTGTGGCATAGACGACTGGGGCATATCTCCAGGGATAGAATTGAAAGATTAGTGAAGAATGGAATTTTGGATAACCTAGACTTCACTGATTTTGGTGTGTGTGTGGATTGCATAAAAGGAAAGCAAACCAAACACACCAAGAAAGGTGCCACAAGAAGTAAAGAGCTTCTTGAGATAATTCATACAGATATTTGCGGACCACTCTCTATTCCATGTTTTACGGGAGAGAGATACTTCATTACCTTTATAGATGATCTGTCTCGTTATGGTTATGTATATCTAATTCATGAAAAGTCTCAGGCTGTTGACATCCTTGAGGTGTTCATTACAGAGGTCGAGAGACAATTAGATAGAAAGGTTAAAATCATAAGATCAGATCGAGGTGGTGAGTTTTATGGAAGATATGATGAGTCAGAACAAAATCCTGGCCCATTTGCCAAATTTCTAGAAAAGCATGGTATTTGTGCTCAATACACAATGCCAGGTACGCCTCAGCAGAATGGTGTTGCTGAAAGGCGAAACCGGACACTTATGGATATGGTTAGGAGCATGATGAGCTTCTCTAATGTACCTAATTCATTGTGGAATGAAGCCTTAAAGACTGCTATGTATATCTTGAACAGGGTTCCTAGTAAAGCAGTCCCAACAACTCCTTTCGAGTTGTGGACTGGTAGGAAACCTAGTTAGAGACATTTACATGTTTGGGTTGTCCAGCAGAGGCTAGAATATATAATCCACAAGAAAAGAAATTAGACTCAAGGACCATATCTGGGTATTTCATTGGTTATCCAGATAAGTCTAAAGGGTACAAATTTTATTGTCCTAACCATAGTACAAGAATTGTTGAAACTGGTAATGCCAGATTCCTTGAGAATGGCGAAATTAGTGGGAGTGATGAACCAAGAAAGGTGGATCTTGAGGTGGTAAGGGTAAATATCCCAATACCCTTTCCTTCAAGAGAAATTGGTGTCCCTCAGCTTGATCATCAAGCTGAGATACCAGAACAACATAATGATATTGGTTCACCACTTCATGAGGATATCGCCATTGAAAATAATGTAGAACCACCACAACCGGCAGCTTTGAGGAGATCTCAAAGGGAAAGAAGATCTGCCATTTCAGATGATTATGTGGTATATCTACAGGAATCTGATTTTGATATTGGGATTAATAAAGATCCAGTTTCATTTTCACAAGCCATAGAATGCAATGATTCTAGTAAATGGGTTGATGCTATGAATGAAGAGTTGAAATCTATGGACCAAAACAAAGTCTGGGATCTCGTCGAATTGCCTAATAACTGTAAGAAAGTCGGGTGTAAATGGGTCTTTAAGACCAAGCGCGACTCCAAAGGCAATATCGAACGATATAAGGCCAGACTTGTGGCTAAAGGTTTCACTCAGAAAGAAGGCATTGATTTTAGAGAAACCTTCTCTCCAGTATCAAAGAAGGACTCTTTTTGAATCATTATGGCCCTTGTAGCTCATTATGATTTGGAGTTACATCAAATGGATGTGAAAACAGCTTTTCTGAATGGAAATTTGGATGAGGAAATTTACATGGAGCAACCTGAAGGGTTCGCAAAGAAAGGACAAGAACACTTGGCTTGCAAATTAAAGAAATCAATATATGGACTTAAACAAGCTTCCAGGCAATGGTATATAAAGTTTAATGATACCATTACCTCTTTCGGATTTACAGAAAACACTGTTGATCAGTGTATATATCTAAAAATCAGTGGGAGCAAGTTTATCTTTCTGGTTCTGTATGTGGATGATATTTTGTTGGCCAGTAGTGATATTGGTTTACTGTATGAAACTAAAAGCTATCTTACCAAGAACTTTCAGATGGTTGATATGGGTGAGGCAGCTTATGTCATTGGCATAGAGATCTTCAGGGATAGATCTCGAGGATTGCTAGGACTGTCTCAGAAAGGTTATATCAATCGAGTCTTGGAAAGATTTCATATGGAATTATGTTCAGCCAGTTGTGCACCCATTATGAAGGGTGACAAATTAAGTGGGAGCCAGTGTCCTAGAAATGACTTAGAAAAGGGTCAAATGCAGAAAGTTCCGTATGCGTCAGCTGTTGGGAGCTTGATGTATGCACATACTTGTACCAGGCCAGATATCAGTTTTGCTGTTGGGATGTTAGGAAGATACCAGAGTAATTCAGGAATGGAGCACTGGAAATTGGCAATGAAAGTAATGCGGTATCTTCAAGGGACGAAGGATCATATGCTCACATATAGGAGATCAGATTAGTTGGAAGTGATCGGCTATTCGGACTCAGATTTTGCTGTTTGCCCAGATAGCAGGAAGTCTACCTCAGGCTTTATTTTCATGCTGGCAGGTGGGGCAATCTCGTGGAAGAGTGTAAAGCAGTCTATCACTGCTTCATCCACGATGGAGGCTGAGTTCATAGCTTGTTTTGAGGCCACGAATCATGCATTATGGTTACGTAATTTTATCTCAGCACTTGGTGTAGTTGATTCTATTGCCAGGCCGCTGAAGATATTTTGTGATAATACAGCAGCCGTTTTCTTCTCTAAGAATGGAAAGTACTCTAGTGGTTCCAGACACATGGAACTTAAGTACTTGGTGGTTAGAGAAAGAGTTCAGAAACAGAAGGTGTCAATTGAAAATATAAGTACCACTTTAATGGTTGCTGATCCATTGACCAAGGGATTGCCTCCAAAGACATTCAAGGAACATATTATTAGAATGGGTCTTTTGAGCAATCTGTAATGTATGTTTTGGTGCTTATGTAATTGACACTATTGCGCAATAAAATTTGTTTCTGTGTTTCCTGTTATCCAATTATGTGTGCACATATTATGTATGGATATTTGTTAAACAGAAAATGTCTTAACAAGACAATTACAGGGGTCATTTTGGTTATGGACTCAATTAGTAAGGGTTATCAATGTTGTGGTACATAAAAGGGAGTATGACATAGATGTTGTATAACCGCTATGACTCACATTGATGGTCCAAGCTAATTGCAGTATTACAGTATCTATTATTTGGGCTTATCAGTTGTTGTTTTTAAAATTCGTGATCACGTGTCAAAGTTTTTCAGTATGGAATCCAATGGAGTCAAAATGTTTTTAAATGAGTCTTTTTCTTTTATTTGTTTTCTAAAGTTTTAACATAATCGGCTAGTGGTCCAAGTGGGAGAATGTTAATCTCACATTAAATATTAAATGGCTCACTAACCTAATTAATTGGATTCCCTAATTATGGTTAACTGATATTAAATATGCCCATATTAAAGTTACATTTATATAAGTTTATAACTTCAGATATAAAGTGGCCATGATGGGTGGTTTTATCTCAAGGGGTTATTTGCAAATGTGAGACCCACTTCTCTCCTCTTGAAAAGAAAACAACCTCTCCCTCTTTTAGGATCCCATCAATTTTCTGAATTTGAGGTTTTGTGCAAAGAGAAAGAGACAGAGAGAAGAAGGTTTTGCAGATTAAGGTTTTGCAAGGATCAAGGAAGAGATTGAGATCTTCATCCATTCTTCACATGGCTTCAGGTATGGAGTTTATGTGTATTGTTGAATTATATGTTCATTTCTTGAGATGCACTTGATTCTAGATCCATGTCAATTAATCCGCATGAAGTTTAATTCTTACATTTGTTTCCTGTGATGTTGATACACTCGATACTTGTTTTTGGCTATGATTTGTAGAGGCGGATATGGTTGTTATACTCTGCCACGAACATGGGATACGAAATTGTCCATTATCAAACACAAGGACATTGCTATGTACGTATATTTGCTATACATCTGATACTTACTGACTGTATCATAGCGGAAATGTCCAAACCCGATACGGTATCTATTAGATGAAATAGGAATCTTGGGGTATCGGTTGAGAAGCATCGATACAGATTGAATATTGGTCCATATTGGATTCCTATCGTCTGTATCAGCCAATAGGAGCCAGATATCGTGGCAAATAGAGCCTTTTGTAAGAAGAAAAGGTTAATTGGCACCGGCCAACTTCTTTTGCTCCCCCAATTTGCAGAACAAAAGTGAAAAAGAGAGAAAAGTTGCACATAATGGATTCTCCTTTCTCCCACCATGGCTAGACCTCCAACCAGCACCCCACATGAGTGTCAAATCATGCTTTCAATGCCTATACTATTGAAACAACGATTGAAAAAAAAAATCCTACACTAAGTTGCTATAAATAGATTCAATTTTCTCTCAATCCCTCACACAAAAATTGAATCCAAATTAAGAACAAATTTGTCAAAGAGAAGAGAAAGAGACAAAAAGAAAGAAAGAAAAAACTTCAAGAAATTTTGAGATTATGAAAGGAACAAAAACTAACTTTTCATGTAAATACTTTATCTATTTATATTTTGTGTCTGCATCAACTATTGTATATTGTAATATTTGTCAAAATGTGATCAGAATTCCATTAATCATTTTCAAGAATATGTTAAAATTGTACTATGCTTTTAAATTTTAATTTTTTTTGCCGAGACCGATATCACTTAGAAGAAATGGCCGATATGGCCACTATGACCAATTTTGGTACCACAAAATTGTGACTGATTCTGATTTTGATCATGATATTTATTATGAATACATATAGACTTGTATAATTATATGTATTGGGTTGTTATTCATATATAAAAGAATCTATTTTAATTAAAATGATCTATTGAATAATTATCTTTTTTTCAAAGGAGGAATAGCACACTTCATCATATGATAGTTTTAAAGTGAATAATGGTTCAGATATCTGTAAGAGTGAAACACAGATGGACATGCGTATATTCGGGTGTGGCAAACAAGCTCAGTTTTGGTTGGGGAAGTTGAACATGTGATTGGTTTTTTGTTACTTTGCAAAGAGTTTCATAGTTCACTTCAGAAAATGTATTAGTCTATGCACCTTTAACATTTATTTATTGAATAGAAGTCTCAAACAAGAAGGAGAAATAAAGGAGAAATATCAAAATGATTGTTAATATTTCATTAAGAGCCTCATGTTATGAAATTCAGCTAGTTCTAAACCAACACAAGTGAAAATGATTTCAATTCAATTAGACACCACCAAAAAAAAATTGAAATAGCAAGAAAAGTGTGTCAAGAACAACATAAAAGAGAAATACCAAGGATATTGAATCTTAGATTAAGGGCGTCGTGTTATGAAATTTAGCCTGTTACCAGATGTCTGATAACAACAAACCAATTAAACACTAGCGGTAGATGCAGTGTCCCCAATGTTGCCCCTAATTTCACCTTGAAACTTCAACGAGTTACCCTCAGGTCTATACGGAACCAATCAGCACAACGTATGATGGTGTTGATGGAGCTCGCTCAAGTCCCTGTTTTATGTTGACCTGGCAAGGTAATAGTTTATGATAACATAGTTGATGATAGCGTGATTGCAGAAAAAGATACGTTAACATACTACTTGCTGGTGGAAGAAAGAAGCAAGCACAATCAATTGTTCTCGTCAACTTTAAAGCAATTGTTATTTTAACTTATTTATGTATCACTCTTCTTCAGCCTTAACTCTATGTTACAAAGTGAAGACAAGCACCAAAAGGATGAGATTTGCTGATGGCTAATAACGACAATATTAATGTACAGTGCACAAACAGAAGACAATTGTGTATTTCACCATGCTGGTAAGCTATATAGCACGGACGCTTCTATCATGAAGCTGTGTCATGTCCGAAACATGTCTGACACACGTGTCATGTGTATTTTTAAGAATTTGTCACGTATCCACGTGTCATGTCCATTTCAACGTTGTCGTGTCCGTGCAACATAGCTGGTAAGAATATGTATCCACGGTAAGAGGAGGTAGTGGTATTAAGAGCTGATGCAAGATGCTAGCTCTAGCGAAATCATATATTGATTTGCAGTAGCTGCTTCTATATTCATTCTAACTAAACTCATATGGCGTGTGCTGTAGATTCACAAGTGGTTTTTCATTAGTTCCGCGGCTTCTGCCTTACAGACTCGTTCTTTACCACTTCAGTCATTTATGAGGCTTGGCCATTAGTACTACTCAACATGGCTCTGCTTGCCCACAGGCATTTGCCTGCTCTGCCCAAGCTGTGTATGCTTTCATTTCCATAGGATATGAATGATCTTATTTTCAGACAGAATGTCAAATATACATCTAGATCATTCTCATTTTTCTGGTTGTAATCGTACCTCATTTTTTTATTGTTATTTTTTGACAAGAGAAAAGAAAGGACACCACATTATCTTCTACAACACATGCGAAATTCTCACTATTTTTCCTTGCTGCCTTTGTACCTGATTTGTTCTCTCTGTGCCACTGCAGGCTTCAAGCAAGACTTCAGCGTAACCTGCAGTACCTTGCTACAATCGCTGATAATCAAGTGCAATTGCAAGCTACCTCTCAGGTATAGTTCATGCCCAACATGCACATCCTTCTAGTTAACTTGCCCTATTGCTCCTAAATTGAATCGTTTGTTTCAGTTTGCACAATATTACTTAGGATGAGTACTGTCATATCATAATTGCTCTGTTTTTTGGGGGAAACTCAGGGTTCATCATGCCAAATAAACCTGCTTTTATTCTCTGAGCCATAAAAATATAAATGATGGTAACACCAACGGTATGTACCAGTTTAAGGTTGCATGATCTAATCAGGTATAGTTTGCATGATCTTACAGCAACCTCCCAGTGCTGCAGCGCTAGCAGCTCCTCAATACATGCCTTGTCAGCAGCCCCAAAAGACGGATCCACAGCCACTTATGGTATCTCCCTCTTTGATGCTCTTTGCTCAGCAGCAGCAGCAGCAGCAGCAGCAGCAAGAGCAGCAGAAAATGGCCTTGTACAGCCAACTCATGCCGAGCTCTGGAGTCAACAGTGAATTTAGCGTGCCCAATGGTGATGGAGGGCAAGGCAGGAGATTGGCCGGAGGGACTGAGCCTCGCGTCCACCTCAAAGGCAGAGAAGCAGAAAGAAACTGATGCCATCCATCTTGGCTTGTTCTTGCATAAATTTCTAACAGTTCATGTAACTTCAGTTTTATGGTATTCAAACTTATAGGGGGTGGGTAAATGGATCTCCTCTGGATGCACAAGATGGGGGAGATCTTTATGAGCAGTTCACCCTCAGAAAACTGAGGCTTCTTTACAGTAAGTATTGAACAGTAAATAATCTTCAGAATTGTTTTTTCCTGATTCATTTCACCCCTTTTTCTGCCACCTCTCACTACTGTGTACAACTTACCTCTGGTTGGTGTACAGAGCGATTTGCATCCAATTTTCTTCCTGCAACCTCACACTTCTATTCTGTATTTACTGGAACCACAGTGAGACAGAAGATATCAGAAATTTCAAATTTTGCTTCAAGAAATAATATATGCACACGAAAAGAAGTAAAATTTGGGTGGCAGGCACAAAAATATAGGCCAATCATATACAGATATGTACAGAAAGTATATATTCGAATAATTGTTTACATGACTATAAATCACATTTTTCCAGTTGTCACTTCTAATGAATCAATCTATACAGCAAACAGCAACATTATACAACTGATAGTCAGTGATTCAAAGTGAACAAGGTAATCCAACTTTTCACTGTGCAAATATGAAGTTATATACACCAGAAGGAAGATCAACCATGCAGAGAGTCAACACACCATAAGCGGATGGTGCATGAAATAGCAGTCTTAAAATCAATTGCATGGTGGAAGGGCAGAGTAGTGGTTAGAAATTTCCATTTCCTCCTCTTAGGGCTATACACCTGAATCTCTAGAGTCGCTAGAAAATGAAAATGGCCAAAATCTAAAAAATGTTCATTAAACTTGTTCAATTCACAACTTTCACAAACGAAGTTGGATTTGGATGATTTGAGATGCATTGGAAAGATTATGAAGAGCCATATCAATTGGTGCAACACTTGATTAAAGAACTGGATAATATGAGATGTTAAATGACCAAAACTCTCTCAGGTCTGAACGGATCCGGGAAATTCTAGAAAAAGGGCGAAAATATAGAAAAATGAGAGAACGATGAGTTAGGTGAGCAAGGGATTGAGTTTGAGTGATTTCGGTGTAAAACCATTCGACAGATTATGAGAAATTCGAAGAAGAAGACTAGAATCTCTAGTGTCCGGAAGAAGTATGTTTGGATAGCTCATAGGTTATTTCACCTTTGATGAAATGTCTAAACTGTCATTTTCTTCTTTCTACTTTCTCCTTCCTCCTTCTTCCTCTTTTCTCCCCTCCCTCCTTCTTCGGCGACCCCCACCCCCGGCTTCCCCTCGCCCTCTCCCCCCGACCTCCCTCCCCTCCTCTCCCCCACCCGCACCAACTTCCCCCTCAGATCTGGCTGTTCAGGCGGAGGCCGAACAGACCAGAATCTGCTATATTATTATATTAAATCTGCTATTAAAAATTAAAATGTATAATAAATTTGTCAATTAAATATTAAATAGTAATGAAAATATTAAACAAATAAAAAATAATAAAATACTGAACTAATAATTAAAATTTTATACTGCTGAAATAATAATAAAAAACTAAGTAAAATAATTATATATTAAACATTAGAATATTATAAATTAATATTTTTAAATTATAATCATTAAAAAATTATTGAAACACTAATTATTATAATATTATTTAAAAACATAAATATCAAAATAATTTATTAATTATTAAATACTAAAATAATTTACAAAAAATAGAATCGCATCCAAATCCCTTCGCTTTCTAGAGATCTCTGACGAAGAGTGAGACAATATTAAATATTAATACTTTAATATCAAATATTTTAAAATTTTATTGCAGCCAACAATGCAAGTGAGAAAATAAGGATGTAAAAATGAGAAATGAGATTTAGAAAAAGTGCAAGTCGGATGCAAATCCCACTTACACATCTACGGTTCACTTACACATCTACGGTTGAAACAAGTGACAGAAGTGAAATTTTTTTCCCCACTTGCACTTTTTTCTCAACAAACACACCCAATGTGGAGGACTGTGTGATAGAAATCCTAATTTCTCTCCAAATTTCTGAAAAATATTAAAAATCAGTATAATTTATTTTGGTTCACAACCAGCAAGTTCACAAAACAAATCAGCCCATTTGTTTCAAATGAGGGGGCAAGCCCACCCAAAACCAAAAGAGGGCAATTTAGAAAGATACAACAACAACTGAGTCATTTGTCTCAAGTATTTGGGTAGGCTACATAAACCAAAAGAGAATTACACCGGATCAGGCACATGGATCAGCTTTCTCCACTCATTCCTATTGAGCAACATGCCTTCACTAAAGACCTTTAGCCTCTATATATTGTCGTATTACCTCCATTCATGTTTTTTTTTGGGTCTCCCTGCGCTCTTTTAACTTCCCTAATTTGATACGCTCTACTCGTCGGACTGACGCATCTGTAGGTCTACGACGCACATAGCCAAACCATCGTAGGCGACTTTCTCTCATCTTCTCTTCTATAGAAGCTACACCTATCTTAGTACGAATATACTCATTTCTCACCTTATCTCTCTTCGTGTTATCACACATCCAACAACAAAGCATGCGCATCTTTGTTTCACTCATCTTCTGATCATGATATCTCTTTATAGCCTAACATTTTGTGTCATATAACAAAGCTGGCCTAATAATAGTCGGATAAAACTTTTCCTTCAGTCATAACGAAATGTTACAATTACATAAAACTCTTATGAGGCTTCTTTATTTCAACCAGCCGGTTAGGTCCTATTGTTGACCCCACTGTTGGCCTCAGTATTGACCTCCCCCCGTGGCAATTCAGAAATATCACCCCCAAATTCTTCATCGAAAATTTTGCCGCCCCTGTTTCCCTTCACTCTCCCTCGCCCATGGCGGGCCGCTCTCACATCCGAGTCCTTAACGTCGCCGAGAAGCCCTCTGTGGCCAAGTCCGTCGCCGAGATCCTCTCCCGCCGGAGCGGAGGATTCCAATCGCGTGAGGGCCGGTCGCGCTACAACCGCATCTTCGAGTTTGAGTACTCGATCGGGTCGCAGCCCTGCCACATGCTCGTCACCTCGGTCACCGGCCACCTCATGGAGCTCGACTTCGACGACCGCTACAGGAAGTGGTATTCCTGCGACCCCGCCGATCTATACACTGCGCCCGTGAAGAAGTTCGTCCCTCAGGTGAGCTCATACTCTCAGGAATTTCTGCAAACAGTTGGTGTGTTGTGCTGAGTTTTTTAGGTTGTTGGGGATTTTATGGAGTTTGTTCTTATGGTTTGTTAAAATGATGGCTCCTTTAGCGTTATCATCAGGATTGTTCTTATTGGTTGTTAACAAAGATGGTGTCTTTTAAGGAATTTGGTGGGTTTCTGCTTCTTGTTTGGTTAAACAGCGCCAGTGAAGAAGCATGTACTGCTTTTGAATTTGTTTTTTAGGATTTTTGAAAAATTGTCGCTTTATAAGGCCCTTCTTGGTCATTGGGAATTGTATGGAATGTACTCTTTTGTGTTGTTATAAGGACTGTTCTTTTTGGGGCTTTTGTGGAGTTCTCTCTTTTTGCTAGTCTGAATGATGGAATATTTAAGTTTCCTGGGATTTCTTTTTTGAATTTCTAGGTTGATTTAGTTCCTTATTCTGGATTGTAATTGCTTTGCGAGCTTCATCTTTCTTGTTTCGTGGGAATTTGTTTTCCGGGTTGTTAAAAAAGATGAGATTTTATAGTATCTAGAGAGTTTCTTTGATTTTCTGGGCTCTTTCTTTTAGGTTGGTAAACTTTGTTCCTTGCATTCTTTTTCCGAGTTTGTTCTTGTGGGTTGCTCGAATGATGGATTTCTGAAAGTATTTTGTTTCTTATTGTGGGCAGTTGGAGAGAAGGAAGTATCAGGGATTCGGTGGGCTTTCTTTTTTCATTGGGAACCGTGTGAGCTTTAGGGATCAATGATTGATGTTTTGCTGAAATGGATGTATATATTTTTTTTGAGAACAACTGATGGGGACATCGAATCAACTTTCTTTGTTTTCTTTGAGCCCGAGTCATTATTTTTATTTTACTGAGTTAAATGTATTTTCTCTTTATTTTATAGTCTTGCCTTCTCTTTTTAGTCCCACATCTTTTATGTGGATAAAAGTCAATAGTTGTAAGTCTATTTAAAAACTACATAAAAGGTAGACTAGAATTTTGAGAAAAAAAATGTTTGGATTGTTTTCTCTTGAGGGGGTGTGTCGCCCATGGCAGGGTGTGATACCCTAGCTGTGAAGCTAAGATTGAACGTGCGGTGTGAAGCGACGTGAGGTCAAGATTGATGAATGTTGAACGTGCGGTGTGAAGCGACGTGAGGTCAAGATCGATGAATGTGTGGCGCGAGGCGGCATGAAGTTTGTGAAGGTGGAAGACCTTATCATTTATCTGTTAGGTAATCATTAGTTATTTTTTTTATCTCTCATCTTTTCTCAAAATCCTTAGACCTCTCTCTTCCTCCTCGTTTCACATCATTTGTTATCAGAGCATGGTTTAGATAAGAAAAATTGCATAGCGTACCATATAGTTAGAAATCTCATTTATTTTTGCATAAATTTAATTTAAAAAAATTTGCATTTAGGTTCTACTTGCGTTCATTTAGATTTTGTTAGTGCATGCCCACCCGCAGTGGACACCCCTATTTGCTAGGAGAGTCTAGTGAGTCAGACAGTACAACTATGGATCTCCAACAACTCGCCGATGCAATCGCTGTCATACAAGCTCAACTTGCCAATATGACCCAAACTGCAGCACAGACTGAAGATAAGTTAGGTAGAGTTGAAACTCGTCTCGAGAATCACAATGAACATGAAGGAGAACGTAATCGGATGGTACCATATCAAGGATGTGGTGAGCGAGACCCTGATAGTTAATTCTTGAAAAGTATCAAGATCGATGTCCTAATATTCGATGGACGTCATGATCCACAAATTTTTCTTGATCAGACTCAACAACTTGACAAGTACTTCACGCGGTACGATCTCACTTAGCCCAGAAAAGTTAAATTTTCAGCGATGAAATTAACCGGTCAAGTTAGCCAGTATTGGACTAACTTGGTGAATATGCGTCCTCCTCGTGACCAAGAACCAATCGATACCTGGAGAAGAATGAAAGATGAACTTAAAGGAAAGTATGTGCTGCTATCGTTCAGTGCCCGTCTCTTGGACAAGTGGCACCAATACACAATGTAATAAATCGCACAGGAGTATGTGAAGAAGTTTAATAAGTTCCTCATCAGATGCAACACCATTAACACTAAAGGGTAAGCTCAAATACTATCTAGGTTTAGAGCCGGACTTAGGGACGACTTGCGAACAAAACTTTGGCGCGTGAAGTCACTGAGCTTGAGAAGGCCTACGTGTTGTTTCAATATTTAGATGCAGCCAAGTCTAACTCCATCTCTAAGGGTCACGTACAAACAACTAGGTCCAACTCGGGTTCCTATTCCAACCGCTTTCAAAGCCAGACTGCTACCCACAGAGCGGATACTAAAGGCAAGAGTGTTGAGAACAAAGACAAGGGTGTTGATGAGGAGTTCTCCAAATCGACTCCCACAATCAAATATTACAAGTGCCAGGGATATGGACATGTAGCTGCCAATTGCCCAACTCCGGTCAAAATTGCCTTAATCAATGAGGAACCTGAAGTAGTATCAGAGTCGGAATCAGAGGAATTTATTTTTCGGAGAGAAGAAGAGTCTGATATGGACGATGATACCACAAGTGATAGCATTGGTCTTATCTGGATTTAACCAACGACGTTGATTCATCCATCCATCGTCAGGTGTGCCTTATCTCAACCCAAGAAGAAAGATGACTGGAGATGAACCATCATGTTCCACATCATTATGAAAATTAGATGTAGGAGCTCCAAGATAATTGTAGACAGTGGAAGTTGTGTTAATGATGTGTCGTCTACAGTAATCGCCAAACTTGGCCTGAATATTGTACCCCATCCGATCCCTATAGAGTAACATGGATTAACTTTTCAGCACTGGAAGTAAACTAGAGATGCCTTGTTCCAATTGACTTCGGTCGCTATAAGGACAAAATCTGGTGTGATGTTGTCTATGGATGTGGGTCACGTTATCCTTGTATGGCCATGGCTATATGATAAAGATTTTACCATCCATGGTCGGATGAACATGTGTCAATTCGAACACGAAGGAAAGAAAATCAAGTTATTGCCTCGTGAGCCTAAGGCTGAACCATCTGAACCAAAGCCTACTACAGTGAGAAAAAACTAACAATATCAGTTTGATTACTGCAAGGACTTTCAGTTAAGATGTAGAGAAAGGAGCTCCATTCGTGATCCTCGCAACCAAGGAAATTACTAGGGAATCCGACATCGCGATCCTCTTGAAGTCACCCCAGTGATTGCGGAGTTCGCTGATGTGTTTCCTGAAGACCTTTCGGACAAGTTTCCACCGATACGTGACATACAACATGTTATTGATCTAGTCCCAAGAGCTAGTCTTCTCAATTTGCCCCACTATAAGATGAACCCCACCGAGCATGTCGAACTCAAGAGGCAAGTTGATGAATTGATGAGAAAGGGCTTCATTCAAGAGAGCATGAGTCCCTTGCGCGGTGCCCGCCTTCCTAACGCCTAAAAAAGATGAATCTTGGTGTATGTGCTTGGATAGCCGTGCCATCAACAAGATAACGGTTAAATACCGTTTTCCCATTCCTAGACTAGATGATATGTTGGATATGATGTCTGATGCCACTATTTTCTCCAAAATTGATCTCAAAAGTGGTTAGCACCAAATTCGCATCCGTCCCGGAGATGAATAGAAGACCGCCTTCAAAATGAAGGATGAGTTATATGAGTGGATGGTCATGCCTTTTGGTTTTGCCAATGCCCTGAGTACTTTTATGAGAGTGATGGCACAAGTACTACAACATTTTATGGGCAAATTCTTGGTAGTGTACTTTGACGACATTCTCATCTACATCCAATCTCGTGAGCAACACCTCGACCATCTACGTCAAGTTTGTTCTATATTGAGGAAGGAAAAGTGTACGATAATCCTAAGAAGTGCACTTTTCTCTCTACACAAGTTCAATTCCTCGAATTTGTAGTCTCTGCTGATGGAGTTTCTGCGGGTCCTGAGAAAATCAGAGCTATTGAGGAATGGCCCAAGCCTAAGATCATTCGTGATGTGAGGAGTTTTCAAGGGCTCACTACCTTCTATCGTCGGTCCATCAAAGAATTTAGCACGTCATGGTTACAATCATCGACTGTTTGAAGAAAGGAGAATTCAACTAGTCTGATGCTTTTACGAAAGCATTTGTTGAGATCAAGAAGAGAATGGTCAGCGCTCCTGTTATGCGTCTTCCTGATTTTTCTAAAATCTTTGAAGTAGTGTGTGACGCATCAGGAATTGAAATAGGTGGAGTCCTTGCTCAAGATGGTCATCCAGTTGCTTACTTCAGTAAGAAACTGAATGACGCCCGACAATGATACTCCACTTATTATAAGAAATTCTATACGGTGATTTAGGTACTTCGCTATTGGCGACATTACCTTTTACCACACGAGTTTGTTCATGAGGCCCTAAAGTATATCTACTCTCAAAAGAAGCTGAACGTGCGACATGGGCGATGGATTGAGTTCCTTCAAGACTACACATTCACATTATGTCACAAAGTGGGAGTAGAAAACAAAGCTGCTGATGTCCTCAGCCGCTGTATTTTCATCTTGATCAAAATGTCCAGGTGGTAAACAGCTTCGAGAAAATAAAAACTGAATACAAGTCGTGTCCCGACTTTTGCGACATATACGCCATATTAATAGATGGATCGACTCAAGAAGTGGATGATTATACCCTGTATGACTGGTATCTCTTTCTAGGCCGAAAGTTATGCATCCTAAGAACCTCCCTTAGAGAATTTCTCGTGTGGGAATTGCATGTTGGTGATCTAGCCGAGCATTTCGGAAATGAGAAGACCATAGAAGCCGTTGAGTTTCGGTTCTATTGGGCAAGGTTGAAGCGTAACGTTGCCAAACATGTTGGAAGGTATCACACCTGCCAACTCGCAAAGCAACAGAAACAGAACACCGATTTGTACACCTCATTATCGGTCTCAAATTGCCCTTGGCAGACATTAGTACGAACTTCGTGCTAGGACTCCCGAAAACTCTTAGAAAGCATGATTCAGTCATAGTTTTCGTGGATCGCTTTTCTAAAATGGCCCACTTCTTGTCTTGTTCCCGTACTTCTGACGCCTCAAGAGTGGCCAAAATCTTCTTCGATGGCGTCGTTAAACTGCATGGTCTGCCTAAGACTATTGTGTCCGACAAGGATTTTAAGTTCACTAGTTATTTCTGGAAGACCCTTTGGCACATGTTATGCACAAAATTGAAGTTTTTCACTGCTTTTCACCCTCAGACTGATGGCCAATCTGAGGTTGTGAATAAAAGTCTAGGGAATTTACTGCGTACCCTCGTGGGTGAACATATTGGAAGTTGGGATCCAAAGTTGTCTATTGCCGAGTCTGCATATAATTCATCAGCTAATAGGACAAAAAGTAAGAGTCCAAATGAAAGAATATATGGCTTTAGGCCTAGGCAGCCCATTGATCTCATTCCCATGGTTGACCATTATAGAGTCTCTGAGTTTGCATCCTTCTTTGTCATGCATGTGCATGAGTTACACAAAGTTATCAATGATAAAATTAAACAAAGCAATTTTGACTGCAAGCTAGGAGCTGATGTTAGGAGAAAATTTAAAACTTTTGATATGACGATCTTGTGATGGTTCAGATTTGTCTGGAATGGTTTCCTTCATGGACTGTTAAAAAATTACATACTCGTAGTGCTGGACCATTCAAAATCTTAACGAAATTAAATGAAAATGCTTATGTTATTGATCTTCTTGAAGATTTTGGAATTAATCCTACTTTCAATATTGAGGATCTAGTAGAATACAAGGGTCCAAATTTTAACCCCAACAACCCATTGGTTGATGAATCTACCCTGAGCTATTTTCTGAGAGACCCCCACTTTTTTCACTCTCAGATATCAGTCATAATGTAACAGAGAATATTGATAAAATCTTAGATGATGAAATTATCTCTACGAGAGATGGTGAAACTCGACGGTAACTAGTACACTGGAAAGGGAAGTCACCTGCTGAGGCTACGTGGCTAGATCGCAGTGAGTTGCAGCAAATTGATCCAGATCTGTTGGAGTACTATGGGAGTTTCTTTACACCTGACTCGACGGAGTCGAGTTCTCTCCCACTTGAGGAGAATGATGAGGACATGGCATCAACGCGTTCGGAGAGGAGACATGATCACGTGTATTAGTGCAAGAGGCGTTGAGCTGCATTTATTTGGATTTCGTCAGGGTTATGTTTTCATCTGGAGTCTGTACTTTTCTTTTAGTATTATTTACTCTTGTTTATTTATTCAGTGTTTTAGTATCACATCAATTGTGTGGGAAAACTCCAGTTATTGTAAGCCTATTTAATTGGCTTTTCTTGAAATAAGATATAGACTTTGAATGAATGAAATCTTGAGTTTTCAATTATGAAAATATCAGTTTGAATTTGAGTGTTAAACTCTTTTCTAAGCAGGATTATTGTGTGAAGCGATATCCTAGTTATCTTATTCAAATTCAGATTAACCTGATATTATCTACTCAATTTTTATTCTTATCCACACAACATCCAATTCCCTTACAAATCCAATTACAAAATTTCAATCCAATATCTTAAAAAAAAACCATCCCAATCCCAAGCCCAAGCCACTGCAAGTCAAATTCAGATTTAACCTGATATTATCTACTCAATTTTTATTCTTATCCACACAACATCCAATTCCCTTACAAATCCAGTTACAAAATTTCAATCCAATATCTTAAAAAAAAACCCATCCCAATCCCAAGCCTAAGACACTGCAAGTAATCTCCCCCTTGCATGAATAGCCTTCCAACCCTTTGCCAAATTCTCCACCAATCTCACAGCCAATCAACCCCCTTCATCCTACCCATAACCAATCAAAGCCATCCCCTTCTCCTTTGTTTTACCCCCAATGAATCCAAATAAAAAAAAAAGAAAAAGAAAAACAACAACAGAAGCTCTGCCGCCCCCTCTCCCTTTCGTGCGCCAACAACATCAGCGCAAGCATGGCAGAGAGCGCTCTGCCCTATCGGCCTCTTCTTCTTCCTCTTGTGCGGCACAACAACGAGCGACTACTTGCTCCACTCCCTCCCTTCGCAAGCGACGACTGCACATACAACAACACATATCAGTCCACTTAATAAACAGATCAACACAAGAGGAGTAAAATTAAATCAGAGCACCCCAATACACAGAAGAACAGGTACCCGAGAACGGGGCTTCTTGGTAGGTAACTATTATTTTCAGTGTATCAGTGTACTGTTGATTACACCGCTTATTTTATCTCTAGAATATTATCATGAATTTTTTGTTGTCCACAAATATTGGTGAGCGTGTGTGATTCTGCTACCTTTGTGTTATACTGCTTCGATATTGCAAGTCGGGTCATTCCTTAGAACTATGTATTGTGTGTGGTTAGTGTCGACTAGAATTTTCTACATTGTGAGTATCATATTTTTGTTTAAACCCATCTTGCCATTTAACTTGTTTTTAAATTTAATCCTACCGAAGGTCGTAACTTGTAGTGAAACTAGTAAGTTAACTTTATCACTGAATTTTGACATCACCCGCATACTGTTTCACATCAGTTCGTCTACAGACCGATCAACTTATCGACTTCCTTGCTCAACATGATCTAGGTTACTCTAAAATTATACAGTTTTCTAAAATTTCTTATTGACTCTTTTGCTTTATCAAACCCGTAAGGTTGAATGCAGTCTCCTATAGAAAATTGGCCTTTATGCTTCTTCAGGACTCTGTTCTGGTTGACTGTTTTGGAGGTTCTCTTTGGTTGCACCATTTCAAACTACATGACGAGCAAGGTTGGCTTCCCTAGCAACCGACCATCTAGGTTGTCAAGTCCTCCAACTGTCCATGATTCCCTTGGCTAGGAAGACAGCACCAATCTAGAGAGTTAATGTTAGGCTGACTGCATGGCCATAAACTCTCTCAAGTCTTTCATGGAGTCTTCTTCTTCCAAGTGCTGACTCCATTTTTATTGAGAAAGTTCAAATATGATGATCATTAAATTTACACAGTTCTCTTCAGCTAGTGTGAAGCAACTGCCTATTTCATGAGAAATCTTCCTTAATGAGATGTTCCATAAGTAAGCGGTGATATCTTACAGTGCATGGTTTCACTTCCTGCACCCCAACCAAATGAGAAAAGAAATCCCCCTAGACAAATTGACCAGCCCTCTCTTTCACTCACGTGCGCGCGCAAACACAGACACACACACACACACACAACACACACACACACAACACACACAGAGCAAGTCTGAAATTCCTCACATGCGCTCTATCATCCTGCTAAAATGTCTGGGCTACATATATAACGAAACTTCTCAATTGATGCAGGACAAGTTGGACATCAAAAGAACCTTGGAGGAGGAAGCTAGGAAGTGCCAGTGGCTTGTTCTCTGGCTTGACTGTGATAGAGAAGGGGAGAATATTGCATTTGAGGTGATAGAGGTCTGCACTGCCGTAAATCATCATATCACTATATGGAGGGCTCGTTTTTTCTGCATTAATTGACAGGTATTATAGTCTAGGAAACTTGTTCTTTTGTTTTCCACCCATGCCGTTTATGTTTCTAGTTAGTGATTTCTTACTTTTTACATTGAAATTGCAGAGAAATATATCAATCAGTGCAGAATCTTGTTCGACCTAACAAGTTATTTGCGGATGCTGTGGATGCTAGGCAGGTGAAGTTGATATTGGTTTATTTTGTTGTGTGGAGTCCTGTTTAGATCTGATTCTTCTATTCAAGTTACACCAACTATAAGATTTTAGAAATACGGTGCTAGTTATTTTTTCTCCAATGTGCCACATAAGTTTTTCAAGTTGCAGTCTGTTTAGATCTTCTATTCTTGTTTTTTCTGTTTTGGTATTTAATTTTCTAGGCATGTTAGCTGGTACCAACTGATGTCTATGTTTTACAGGAAATCGACCTCCGAATAGGTGCCTCATTTACTAGGTTTCAGACAATGCTGCTGAAAGATGCATTTGTTCTGGATTTTGCTGGGGATGACAGGAACATTGTCTTAAGTTATGGACCCTGTCAGGTTCTGATTTGAATGATCTATAAATCCTACTTTTATCATTTTATATTTATTTTGTCAATGGTTTATTTGATAAGAGTTATGATTTTTTTTTCTTGGCCTCTGTAGTTTCCGACACTCGGGTTTATTGTTGAGAGATACTGGGAGATACAATCACATGAGCCTGAAGAATTCTGGACAATTAATTGTTCTCATAAAACAGATGAGGGCAATGTTAATTTCAATTGGATGTAATATTATCAGGTTATTATCTGCATTGACTTTATTTTGAGTTCAGCTATATTTAGTTACCTTGTCCTGTACAGGTATGGGCATGTATTTGATTGTGCATGTGCTTTTTCAGTCTACGAGATGTGTGTCGATGAACCAACAGCAACTGTAAGCACATACTTTTTCACCATTTTCTAAGTTGGATATTGTCTAATATGATGTGTAATCCTCACGCCTTCTTCTTTTAGGTTAAAAATGTCCGGCACCAAGAAAGCTGAAGTATCCCCCATACCCTCTGAGTACACTGGAGCTTCAAAAACGCGCATCAAGATATTTCAGAATGAGTTCTGAGCACACTATGAAGGTGATGAGGAGGCAACCATATCCATCAGTTATATATTCGGATATAAGTCTTTTTCTTCATGAGCTACTCTCTGACATCAGTTATATATTCTGATATAAGTTTTTTTCTTCATGAGCTACTCTCTGACATTTGTGGTGGAGAACTTATTTGTGTTTGCTTTAGGTGATTTGTGCTTATTAGCTATTGAAATGTCATCTTGACAACATCCTTCTTATGTCATGGATTTAAAAGTCACTTGTTCCGGTGGCGCCTTAAACATAACTGCGCATTAACGTTATCAACAACCCTTTGTAGGTCCAGGAAACCACATTCATTTTGTGCACGATCACATACACATGCATGGACTTGCACACTTTTGCATGCCACATGCATTCATATTCTACACATGAAAACTATGCATGGACCCACAGATGCGCCGTTCAGCGAGCAGAGTGTATCAAATTAGGACAAGTTAAAAGAGCGCAGGGGAGACCAAAGAAAACATGGATGGAGGTGATACGACATGACACAGAGGCTAAAGATCTTAATGAAGGCATATTGCTCGATAGGAATGAGTGGAGAAAGCTGATCCATGTGCCTGATCCAACATAATTCTCTTTTGGTTCATGTAGCCTACCCCAAATACTTGGGACATATGGCTTAGTTGTTGTTGTAATACCCCCTCTTCAAAACATACGATGGTCCATACATAATTTTCTAGATAGGACATGGGGTGCTTAATATTAGACTTCAAGAATAAGCATGCAACTTGAAGCCTAAAATGTAATAAGAAATCAGGAAGATGAATGTTCGTTTATCTGATTGGCTAGTCAAGCATGAACTGATTCATAGATCTTTGGGCTTCGATTGCCAAGGAATAGAGAGACTTTACAAATAAAATTGAGTATCCAACAGTTGGAAAATGGAGTGTTGATGTGTTAGATGACTGTATCTGGCAGAACGATGGCACTTCGGTTAGAAAAGAGCAAGGTGATGAAAACACCAAATGAATATGAAGCGGGACCTGACATTTCTCCACAACACATCCAAGTGGGCATTAGGTATATTCTGTCCTTATTTTTGTTCTTTAAGGGGTACTTCATTTAGAATTCATAAATCATTTTCTCTATACCCGGCCCTTATGTCACTTTTGAAGAACATTTGCTAGAATGTTGGAAAAATGCCCTTTGATTTTGTAGTAATTGCAATCATCCAGCTAATTGACATGTACTTCTAAAAAATCATAATCTAGAAGCTTGTGAATATCTTTGGTTAAAAGAGACGACCAAGATTTGGGAATTAATCATATTACTGAATGAATTATGTACACTAGTTTCATGAGTGGGTCGTTGGGGAAATCACCTCAATCAGTTATGGATGTCCAGTTTCCCAGACCCTAGTATATGGTGATGTAAAATAGGATGGATTGCAATCATCTTCAATCAATGGAAAAGAAAACTAGAGTTCTGCAAAGAAGAATAAGAAAATGGGAATTAGGATTTATGAAAAGGATAGATTTGAGCTTCACACCCCTTGCACTATGGGCTTTACACCCCATACACCACGAGCTTCACACCTCAATTTTAAGAACTCAAGGCTCAAGAAATTTAAACTGAAAATTTTTTATTCATTCATTGTCTACCAATAAAAAGAAGTCTGATGCCTATTTATAGGCTTTACAAAAGTTCCGTTCCCGGATGTAATCGATGTGGTACTAAAAGCAAAATAAAGAAAACACCTAAACTCTAAATAAACTAAGACATAATAATAACTAGTAACTGGTGTGATGTCCTCATCATTTCCCTCGGGGTGGGAGAAACTCGACCATATTGAGTGAAGGTTCTCCTCACGAAGCATCTTAGTCGGGCCATGGTGGTGGCCATGGCAGCAACACTGGTACATCGCGTTGAGACCATGGTGGTGGAGGTGGAGTTGGCCTCCGTGACAGGTTGGTTGTAAAAGATGGCAGCTCGATCAAGACACAAATAGTAGACAGAAGTGCATCATATTTGTTGAAGACGGAGTTGATACCAGGATCCTATGGGATGTCCAACTCGTCAGTCATGAGAGCAATCCTCCTCAGAACTCTTGGGGAACCTGTGCGCCAAGCGTGTGACTTTCTCACAACCTCATGGTGACTCGTAACAATCACTTCATTGTCAACTGCAAATTCCAGCAACATAGTATATGGATACACAGACAATTTATAGTTTTCATCATAATTTGCTAACTGTCTAGTGATATCATCACCATGTGTTACATGCAAATGTAATGCAGTAGGCACTTTAGGCATAACTCCTAACGATAAGGAAAAGATATATGAGATGCCTAGGATGACACACATCGAACCCCGCTAATGGTAAACTGGATTCAGAGATAAATTCTAGATAACCAGTAAAGCAAAAGCACTAGAAACTACCTATTGGATCATAGTAAGAAACTCTGATGACTCACTAGAAGATGACTCGATAGGGACGATCATAAATAATCAAACACGAGTGGACTCAGATGACTCACTAGATGTAAGGACGCTAGAATCAACTGTCTCATGATCAATCTCATCTTTTATCAAAAGTGTGGCAAATAAAGACCTAAAAATGTGACTAGAGATACTGGACTCCACTAATTCAAGCGTATAATCACTAGTATCATGAATATGGGCATCACCATTTAATGGTATACCAGACTCGACTATCGCATCCACTACCTCACTAGCACTTTCATAGGAAGCATGATCCTCATCAAGAATCGATGTGTCGAAACTAATTGATATATCTTCAATTATGCTAGTAATCTTATAATGAATGTGGACATCCTCAACAACCTTCGAATCGTCAACATCATCACTAAATAAATACTAACATGTCGACTTTTTGAGGGGCAATGATAATCATAGTGGTCATATCCCTCACACTTAGAACACCGGGTTTTGACATTGACTAACCTTTTAAAAGTCAAGTTATCTTTAAGACAACATTAAAAGCCTCTTCAATGATGTCCAAATCATAGGAGCCAATGATCACAGGACGCCTTATTTTGGACCTTAAACCCCAAACAAAGCTAGTTACAATATGAGAATGGTGCCATCTCTCATCATAACGGAGGGTTAAATCCACAAATTTAGCTATGTAATCTTGAATTGACATATCAGTCTGACGGAGGTTGTGTAACTGGTCTAAAAGACGATTCCTATAATATTCAGGAAGGTATTTTTCCTTAAGTTTTTCTTTCATTTTATTCAAGACTCTATGACAATACTACGTCTTACGCAATCTCTCACTATGGAATCCCAATAAATTCTAGCTGACCCTACGAGTTTACTCCTAGCAAATAGGACCCTAGTCGTTTTGAGAAATCCATACCAATCAAATTAGCACTCAATATCGGTTAATCAATCACAAAAAACACTAGGACTACACTAACCATCAAATTTTGAATCCTCCAGCTTAACTTTACGCACTATTTTCTCTTTCCTAGCACGCCAATCATGGAAACAACTACTCTTATGGTCACCTCTAGTGCAGGTCTTATACTGATAACTCATGTAGAAATATGCACCAATTTAAACGCAAATGCAAGTCAAACAATCAAGCAGATGCAATGCAACTTTTTAGACTCATGCAAGCTAAATACATATGCTAAGTGAAAATAAAAAGATATCCTAAAAGGTTCAAGTTCTAAATGCTAAGAAAATGCACTCATAAAATGATGAAAAATGACAAACAATGATGCAACCACTAGATAGAAGTAGATAACAATTCAACTAATATATTATTTTAATCCAATAGTAGTTGTAAGAAATTTAACAATTAACAATTCAACTCAAGTTAGGATATCATCAGAGGGGTGACTCGTTCACGGCCAAGCACAAAATTTCTTTGAGAACCCTTGGAGAAATGCCCACATTGGAGAGCTGAAAGTCGTCTCCTGGACAATGGTAATAGAAAGTGAAAGATGGCTGCTTCGAGAACTGCGCAAATCAGGTCAGGCGAGTCTATCTGGTTGACCCGAGCACATGTCTGTGTCCGACACTTGCTCGACACGGACATGACGCTACTTTGCGCGTATCCGTGCTTCATAGGCTGTACTGCATTGTTGACTGAGTTGCTCAGTTTTGACTTAGTGGCTGAGTCTGTTTGTTGAGTGTCTGAGTCATCGAGTTGATTCAGTCGGTTTACTGAGTTGGGCCAAGTCAGTTCGGATCCAAGTAGAAGCGGTCGGGTTCGGATCAAGTTGGTGGATTCGACCCGATCTGACCCAACAATGTAAGTTGCGGGTTTCGATCTGCTTAACCCTTATCGGGTTTAATGAAGACGAGTTGTTATTTCAAACTCACAACCTGATGACCCCTTCTCTCCTGATCTCTTGCTAGGGTTTGGAGATCTTTGGAGGTGGCGACGATGGAGGTCCGCCAATGGCTGGAGTTGGGCGGGGAACTCTGGCGAGCACAGAGTGGCGTCAATGAGGTGTTTGAGACATCGATGCAGCATCTCAGCGGTGGCGAGCGCGGACAGAGGCACTGGAGGGTGCTGCGGTGATCGTGACGGTCTAGCGAAGTCATCAAAAGACGGCGACGACGACGGTGGGGTTATTGAAGGCGAGCGGTGGCGTCAGTGGCGAATTTCTGGCGAGATCGTGGAGGCTTGGCGATGGGTAGGGGAGGCCGGCGAGGAGCGGCAGTGGGTTTGGAGGTTGCTGTCGAGGTCGTCGATTATCCTAGCGATGGATGCTGAGGCTTCGGTGAGGTTCTGGCTTTGAAGGTGGCGACAAAGGCGAGCATGGGGAGGAGGTTCTGATGGAGAATAGGAGGCGGCCAAGAGGCGGTGGTGATCAGGGCAGTCGAGGCGTGGTGTAAGGCGTGCTTGTCGCCAATGAAAACAAAAAAAGGTTGGAGGTGATGAGTGGGAGGCGGGAACTGGGTTAGGGTTTTTAGTATTGAGAGGAGGATGAAGATGAGGGAGAAGATGAACATGAGGGGGAATTTCAAGGATTTTTTAAGAGGATTTTGAGATTTTTGCTACAGTGTTTTTTTTTAAATAGAGAGCTAAGGTTTGAGATGGGCTAGGGTTTTGAATTTTTTGAATAGATTTAAGGATTGAGAGAAGGGGGAAGATTTGAAGGGGATTAAACCAATTGATCTGATACTAAAATTGATGTAAAACAGGATGGATCGCAATCACTTTCAACCAATGGAAAAGAAAACTAGTGTTTTGCAAAGAACAAGATAATAAGTATTAGGGTTTTCATAAATGATAGATTTGAACTTCGCACCCCTTGCACCACGAGCTTCGCGTCCCTTGCACCACGAGCTTTACACTCTAATATCAAGAACTCAAGACTCAAGAAATTTAAACTAGAAAATTTAATTCATTCATTGTCTGCCAATAAGAAAAGTCTGGGACCTATTATAGGCTTTATAAAAGTTCAGTTCCCGGATATAACCAATGTGATACTAAAAACAACATAAAGAAAACAACTAAACTCCAAATAAACTAAGGCATAATAATAACTAGCAACTGGTATGATGTCCTCATCAAATTTCTTATGCCAAAGCCACCATCTTGCCCCTTCTTCTTAGCTCTTTGTTAGTCTAGGGGAATTTTATAATATTGCTTTTGGCTTTTAAATCGCGTGACCAATCCTACATACCAACTAGCCTCTCGCGATTTATTGCAAGTCTATCTTTTGTCACAATTACCTTGGGTAATACATATTTGAAGGTTAGATCATGTTGACATCCGGTCTTAGAAACAACCAAAACTCTTTTTTTGCTTCTATTTATTTGTGCATGATTCTCTCCCTGTTCTGAAAATACTTTTGAGTTTGAATGCATGATAAGCTTAAAGATGCCTAATTTGCCTAATGGTTTGCTTCAAAATCACATCTCTTTCAGTGCGGTCTGTCAATACCTATAAATCTTTAGTATGCCTTCTGATGTGTATGTATAGTTGCCTGACTGTCAAACATTCCCAATATGTCGGCTACTTGCAAACTTGTCAGCCTTTGATCAGATATGGAATTGCTGAACTTTCTGAGATGACTGATAATTTTTTAGTTGTCATGCGGATCATTTTGGAGACCCCAATCAATCTTCTTTATGATACTACCATGGTTTCAGAACTTGTCTAGTACGTTCTTCTGGTTGCTCACTCCATCTCATGCCTTGAATCAACATATTGTCTCTTTTTCCTAGAAATAGCGATTACTTTATGGAGCATTTCTTTCTTACCAACCTAAGCTTACTCTGATTGGTGACATGCTGTATATAAGCTTCCAGTCTTTAATCCATTTCCTTTGAAAGATAGAAACCATAACTACACTGAAATCAACTAGTAATTTAGTTCTTAACATGTGCTATTCTTTCCAATAAACATTGCACTTAAACTTAAAACATTTAGCTTTGCGTTAAAACAATTTCTTATACTTATTGTATCGCTACCATTACGAGAGGAGGGTCCGGGGAGGGTTGGTAAGTCGGTCGGATAGCCTACATTACTTGGGCGGAATTTTAAGTCTACGTAGCATTTACCACAAGAAACTTGTATAAATAATTTGCTGGTAAAAATAAATTTACCTTACAGAAGATTTTTTTTAGTTAAGTACTACTAAAAGCAACTTAGATTTGAATATATCTTTGTGTATAGCATAGTTATCAATCAAAGGTTCTTCCTATATATTCTTTTTGATGAGTTCATATTAGATCTAATCGCATCCTCCATGTGGGTCCCGGTTTCTGGTAATCCAAGTTTTCTGAAGTATATCTGGTAACTTAGATAATGCTTTCTCTGCAAATACTCATGCCCCTTGGTGATATAGTTGTTGTTTTATGCAAGATAGACATTTTACATCCATAACTACTTTGAAATGGCAGAAACTTTCTTTGTCATACATTTAGGTAGCTGAGGAGCTTTACATGTCTGGATTCATTAGTTATCCTCGCACAGAGACAGATAGTTTCTCAGTTAACACTGATCTAAAGGTAAGTATCTGTTATCTTTCCTCGGGCTGAAAATGATGTTATTTATCTCTTACTGCCTGTCTATTTCTTTTAACTTCATTTTCATTTGGGAAAGAATACTGTATGCGTTTCTGCTTCTTATGACTCGAGTGTGATACAATCTTTCATAGGCCATTTTTAGTCAGAAATGTTACTTTTGGCATGCCTCATACCAAGGTGACAGTAGTGTTGATATATGTTGAAAAAGTTGGTTCTATGTTGGACAAGTTGTAGTTTGGTGGCTGTTACTACATAACAAGGCTTCTATGTTTTCTATTGGGATGAGTATGAAATTACCCAGCTCGTCAATATCACAGACGAAACAAATAATATCACAACACTCAACCTCAACCTTCCTGCTATGTTTGGTTGCCTTCTAGTTGCTAGACATGCTTATTGGAGGAGCAGTAATAATCATGGTTCACAGTCGCGGTCTCGGCCGCCGACTCGGCGGGCACTGAGACGGATCGGTCTCAGCGAATCGGATCGGTATCGGGCGATACGCGCAAAATGCTACATAGAAAGCTCAAAAAATTCTGAAAAAAATCACGACAAATCTTAAAAAAATGTAGACATCCACATTCATGTATAACATGTCCAAAATATATCACCTAGCACACTAAACATAAAGCGAAAGTATAAATACAAGCGTCGTCGGTAGAAGTATATCAAAATACATGCACAATATAGTAAATTACACAAACTACATTCATAAATACATGTTAATGTAGTTATTTTCACATTGAATTGCGATGAGTCACAAAATTATCATCATAATGCCAAGTCGACCGAGTTAACTCTGATTCTCGGCCGAGTCGGTCTCCTCTGAGTTGAGTCGACTGACTCGTGACTCGGACTCGTCTCGGAGCGGGCCGAGACGGATATGACTCGGTCGACTCGTCTCCGACTTGGCCGAGTCTTTGAACTGTGGTAATAATGGGAGCTTTGAAAGAAAATTTGTGGAAGAGGAAGGGGAACGGAAGGGGAAATTAGAGAAGGGAAATTTCAGGAACAGAGCCCTCAATCACAAGAAGAATCAACATTAAACACAAGAATCCATCATTCATTGATCAAATGTAATCATCAAAAACCTAATTCTAATCAAACTCAAACTAGTAACTAAGAGAGATAAATATGAATAAAATAAAAATATTTCAGATATAATTTGAAATAAAAGGTGGTTTTGATGAGGGTCTTACATTGCAACCACGTACGAATTCTGAAATTCTCTTGCAAGTTCTGTTCAATTCTCATCCTCTTGAAAGGAATTGCTGAGATTGACTTGACAGGGCTGGTATAGAGAGGGAAGAAGGATTCAAAGCACATTTGATTGCCAGTAGGTGTGCTAGAGGAATCACAAATAACAATGACTTCTGGGTTTGTGATGGAAGTGACATTCGACTCAAACTCAAATGTTAATTGCAACATTTCTTGAACCAATGTAGATTGTCGAATGGATTCAGGCTTAGTCTTGATGCTAAATGTGTTGGCAATTAATGTGAATTTAGCTTATGCCTGGAGTCAGTTCTTCAAGTAATGGAGCAACTTGCTTAAGGTACTTGAATCTACATGGTGTTGGACTTGGGGCAGGCGCATGCAAGTTGCCAACCTAACCTAACCCGGCCTATCCGCACCCTACAAGGGCGGCGATTAGAGTTTGGGCTAGGCTTTGGGTTAATATTTGCTATAAGTGTGCCTTTGTTGGCTGCAAGATCCAATGAACAGACTAGATTGCTCCTAGTTGAGTTCTTGGCAGAGAGGTTAAGTAATTACTGTATACACATGTAGACTTCTTCTCTATGCGTGCACACTGCATACACACAAGCATATGGCGGCTTAATGGATCGAGAAAAGATTCTGCTTGCACCATAAACAGTCTGGGAAAGATTTGCATCGATCTGCTGTAACCTTCTCCATCATTTTTATTTCAGGAAGTTCATCATCTAAGGGGGAGACATTCCTTCACAATCTTGAGAAAGATATATAGATTATAGTTACACGCTTTCATTATTTGTTGCATTCATGTGTACATCTATATACCATATTTTATTCCAAGGCCATCCCTAAATTCGTTGAATCTATTTTTGGCTTTATGGAGTTTCATTTTGTGTATTGGGAGAACTTTGAGCTTTATTAAAACAACTTCGAGTATCTTTTACAAGATTAAGAAGTTCGACATTTGCTTCACTAGAAATTCAACATGTCAAAGGATCCCAACTTTTTTTTCCCTTTTTCATTTCCTCCTTTTTTTTGAAATAATTCAAGATCTGATATAAAGGGAGAAGATTTAGATTTATATCTTGATAAGTTTTTTTTTGTATCAAAGACTGAGAGAGAAAGAGATTAATTTTATGACTCACTCTAGTCTATAAATAGAGTTAAATACTTAGTACATCCTGTCCCTCAGGCAATATGAGACTAAATACTAAATCAATATATAGAATACCTCTCAACACCCCCTCAAGCTAGAGCATATATATCATACATGCCCAGCTTGTTACAAATAAAGTCTACCCTTGTTCTACCGAATAGTTTAGTTAGAAGATCTGCTAACTGGTGTCCTGATGTTACATACTTCGCCACAATGTTCTTTTTCTCAAGCTTCTTACGAACTATATCACAATCGAGCTTAATGTGTCTGGTTCTCTCATGGAACACAACATTTTCAGCAATGTGTATTGTTGCCTTTTTGTCGCCATATAAGTCTCATGGGACACTCTGGGAGAAAATAAATCTCTGTTAATAAATCTTTGATCCATATTAGCTTTAATGTCATATCGTTATTGCTCTTCGACTCTGCACTGGATCGAGAAACCACACTCTCTTACTTTTTCGTAACATAAGGTTTCTTCTATTATAATATACTGTGGTTAACTTTTTGTCAAAAGGGCACCCTGCCCAGTCAGCATTGGAGAAGCTTGCTACGTGGATATGTCCATGATCTGAATTGAGAAGTCCTCTCCCTAGAGCTTTCTTCAGGTACCTCAAAATTTTCATTACAGCCTCCAAGTGGGTAGTCCTTGGTGCTGACAAAAATCAACTCACTACGCTAACTACGAATGTGATGGCCAGTCTTGTCATGTTAGGTAGTTCAGTTTTTCACCAATCTCCTGTACCTCTCAGTATCTTCAAGAAGCTCCCCCTGATCTGATAGCAACTTCGTGTTCACATCCATCGAAGAATCAATAGTCCTGCAGCCTAGCATCTCAGTCTTCGAAAGTAAGTCAAGTACATACTTTCTATATGATAGAAGAACGCCGTGCTAGGATTTGGCCACCTCAATTCTTAAGAAGTACTTCAGGGATTCAAGATCTTTCGTTTGAAAGTGCTTTTACAAGTACTTCTAAAGGCTATCAGTCCTCTTCTTGTCGTCTCCTGTGATCACAATATCATCCACAAACACAACTAGTAGGATTCTCTTCTCATGCTGTATCCGTCAAAACACAGAATAATTTTTCTTTGCACGACAAAGACCAAACTCCTGAATCACTGATGCAAAGCGCCCAAACCAGGCTCGTGGAGACTATTTCAGACTGCAAACCTTCTTCGCACACTCCATCTGATCAACAAAACCTAATGGTTACTTTATGTAAATCTCTTCATCAAGAATACCATTGAGAAAGACATTCTTGATGTCCAGTTAATGAAGTACCAGTGGTACGTCGCTGAAAATGACACAAGTATCCGCACATGTCATTTTTGCGTCCGGGGAGAAGGTATCTATGTAATCAAGCCCATCACCTGTGAGAATCCTTTGGCAACTAATTTCGCCTCTAAGCGAGCCAGAGATCCATTAGGATTTAATTGACAGTGTAAATTCACTTATACCCAACGACTTTCTTCCATGATGGAAGTGTGACAAACTCCCAATTCCTATTCTGCTCTAAGGCAGCCATCTCCTTATACCTGAGTCCAACTTATAATAGATAGTGCTTCTGATACATTCTTGAAAACTAGGCATGAGTTCAAAGAAGATATAAATGAATGAAAGGTAGATGATAAACGAGAATAAGGACAAAATTGGAAATTGGGTGCTGAGTACATGTACATTTTCTTTTTGAAGTGCAATGGGAAGATCATCCGTAGTAGAAGTATCAAGTAATTGAGTAGTGACAGTCTCACTTGATTCTTGCGCATGACTTGGTATTGAGGTTGGTGCTTGCACATGAGTAGGAGCTATTCGTCATGTATAGACCTGAATTGGATCTTGAAATCGAAGTGTATTTGTACCACTCACATTTTCAGATTTGAACTCACCACTATTGAGTATTGTCTCCCAAAAAGAATAGGTAATCATAGTCATCCTCTAACGCTAAAGAAGAGAAAAATGTGAAAAACTCGGGTTTAGACTTGAAAAATGTTTCATTGGCAGACAAGATATATCGGCCTATAGATGGAAAAAAATGTCTGTAACCTTTTTGGGTTCTAAAGTAGCCAATACAAATCTCTCTAAGAGATCTAGAATCAAGTTTTGTTTTATGAAGATTATGATTATGAACAAAACATAAACTCAAAAAATTTTGAAGGTAAAGGGAACAAATTCGTGTCAGGATGGAATATGAGATTTTATTTTGCAGTACGTAGGATGACATGCGATTTATTAAGTAACAAGCAGTCAAAATGGCCTCACCCCAAAATTCTTGTAAATTTAACTAAAATTTAATTTAATTCTGTTAATTGAATTAACTTCATTTAATTGAAGTAAATTCAAGTTAATACAACAACTACAACTAAGCCATTTGTCCCAAGTTAATATGATATAATTTATTTTACTTAATTTAATTTAGTTAATTTAATTTAGTTACGCTCATTCATCTAGTCATTTAGTTAATTCCTTAATTTAATTAATTCCTTATATATTCCCATCGATACAGAAAGCAGTCAAAAATATGTTCGCATCAAAGAGTGTTAAAAAGTTAGAAAATTCATTTCAAAAATCTTCAGTGAGGTAAGTACAGATGTAAGAGATGTAGATGACGATGGTGAAAATGTGAGCTTTATCTCGTTCTACTACTGATGATGATGATCATGATGACAACAAAAGTGATGGCAGTAGTGCTGGTGATGACAATAATGGGTGCAACAACGATGCTGATAGAGGAACTTATGGTGTTGGTGAAAGTTAACGTATTGGTGCTATATCGTGAGATTCAAATTATAGTCTTGAAGGTCATATGCAAGGTTTAGGTTTAACATATGACTATGGCTTTTGTCCATAACTTGAGAGATCTGCGAGTACTAGTACCGCTTTCTTTACTTATCGCAGAAATGATTACAATGATGATTTTATTGCTCATAGCAATTCCATGTGGAAATGACCAACCTGTTGTATATTTAAACATGTATTTGATGAAATGAATTATATTATGCATATATTTTGATATGTTTAGTGTGTTATGTGATATGTTATAGACATGTGATACATAAATATTGATGCCTATTTTTTTAAAGATTTGTCGTGTTTTTTTTATAATATTTAATTTTGTTTAATTTAGTTACAGAATGCCGCCGAAGCAACGTGACATTGCATGGGCATATACTGCATCTGTTGGTGAAAGCAGAAAATTGGTGAAGTGCAACTATTGTGAAAAGATAGTGCATGGTGGTATAACTAGAATGAAACAATACTTGGCACACATATCCGACCAGGTGGAAGCTTGCTTGAAAGTCCCCAAAGAAGTGTCTACATTATTGAGAAAACATCTTTCTGAAGGTAGCAAAGAAAGAGCGTCCATAAAAGTCAAGAAAGAGCATCTCATGAAATCTTTAAGTGAGGAAGCTTTTAATGAAATTGGCGACGATTAATCTGAAGATGAAATTGAAGTAGTTGAGTTGAAAGAAATTGAAAGAAGACAATTAAAGCAAGCCACGAGAGAGTTGTGAATTGACATGGAGAGAGACACAAGGCTATACAAAAGATGTTGGTGGCAGTAGTTCACAGCCTTCAAGATCAGGGATCAAGCATGGATTGCGGAGGAGTTTTACCAGTAAAGAAGATGAAATTTATATCCGTGATATTGATCCTTACATGTTCCCATCGAAGCAGAAATCAATCAAAAGCATGTTCTCATCGGAGACTGTTAAAAAAAGTTGAAAAAGCCATTTTGAAGTTCTTCCTCTATAATGCAATACCATTCAATGTAGCTGATAGTGGTCATTACTATCAAGCAATGATTGATACAATTGCAGAGGCAGACCCGAATGTCAAAAGCCCCACAGGATATCAGATTGGCAATCAATATTTGAAGGAGGAAGTGAAAAAAGTTGAAGGTTATATTGCTACAATAAAAGCAAAATAGCCATAGTATGATTGCACGATCATGTGTGATGACTGGAGTTCCCGAATTAGGAAAGCTATTATTAATTTCATGATTTATTGTGATAGACACATGATATACCATACTTCAGTTGATATTACAAATATCCGAAAGACTGTTGATTATATATTCTCTCTTATGGACAAAGTTATTGATGAAGTTGGTGAAAATGTCGTACAGATTGTAACCGACAATGAGGCAAGTTTCAAAGCAGCCGATCACTTGTTGATGGAGTAGAGAAAGCATTTGTTTTGGTCTCTCTGCGCAGCACATTGTATTGATTTGATGCTTGAAGATATCGGTTCGCTGAAATAAGTGAAGGAGATATTAGATGATGCTAAACTGATTACATCATTTATCTACAATAGTCTCAAAGTGGTGAATTTAATGAAACAATTTACTAGCGATAGAGGTTTGTTGAGACCAAGTATAACACGGTTTGCCACCGAGTTAATTGCTATTGAAAGCCTTCTTTGATATGAGCAGGATTTGAAGAGAATGTGTACAACAACCGAATGACGTGAGTTCAACAAGGAAAGGGGTTAAAGAAGTGTGAGAGATAAGGTTTCTAACTTTATTTTGATTGATCGGTTCTAGAAAAAGGCAAGAGAAGTCCAAAATATTATGGATCCTCTTATTAGGGTTTTGAAGATAGTGGATTAGGACAAAAGCCAACCTTATCTATTATTTATGAGGCGATAGATAGAGCTAATTTGGCTGTTAAGACATCTAATAAGAATTGGAAGAAGTTTTGAGATATCATTGATAAAAGATGGGAAGGACAACTGCATAGACACTTGCATCCTGCTGGTAATTCATTTACATACTTACAATTTATAATTGTTGAATAGATATTGAAATTTTCATATTGTAACTCTCTTGTGTCTACATTACTGCAACATATTTTTTAAATCCCGTCTTCCAATATTCAAAAAACTTTTCTACTCATCCAGTGGTGAGAGCTGGATTAAAGGAGGTAATTAAAAGGTTAGAGCCGGATTTGAACAAACAAGTAAGAGCTATTAATGAGGTACGTTGTCATATCAATTTATTTACTTGTTTGCAATAATGTTATGCATTTGCAATTATTAATACTTACGCTTTGGATTATCGTAGACCAAGTTATTTGTGGATGGAGTTGGAGAATTTGGAGCCTCGTTAACTAGAAGGGCGGTGCAACAATCTCTTCCATCTGACTGGTGGATTAACTATGACGAAGAAACTCCCAATCTGCAAAAAATTGCTATTAAAGTGTTAAGTCAAACTTGTTCCTCATCGAGTTGTGAAAGAAATTAGAGCACGTGGTCACTGATTCATACAAAATTGCGCAACTAGTTGGCAATGAAAAAGTTGCATAAACTAGTGTTTATGCATTATAATATGAGGCTGCGTGTAAGAAACTTGACACACCAACGCGATCGAGATGATTATTACAATCTAATCGATCTGAACCATGTTTTCAATGACGATGACATATTGGATACGTGGAGAACAACCCGTTTTGCGTGAAGATGACTTACATTGATTGGTTAAGGGATAAGTCAAAGTGAGGAAGATAGAGGTTATAGGGATGGTGGTGATGATGGTCATAGCCAAAGGGGTAAGTGTATTGTGATGGATTCATCCACTTCTAGTGGTGACGATGAAGATGGTGGTAATGGCGGTGAAGAAGTTAGTGGTGATGAATCTGATGATAACAATAATGGCGGAAACAACAGTGCTGAGGGAGGGACCTATGGTGTTGGTGGAAGCCAACAAGGTGGTGCTGCTATGTTATGGGATTCAAATTATTATGTCACAGGATACTGATCATGGAGGCCGATTAGGGATTTCAGATCAGCGGAGGCATTTGGATCGCTTGGTTGATTTTTCTTTTGATGATCATTCAAGTGGACATGAGAATTACTCGTGGGTTATCATAATTTTGAAGGTCATATGCAGGATTTGGGCTAGACATCAGGCCAGCATTATGGTATGAGATATGATTATGGCCAGATGCCACAACTTGATAGATCTGCAAGTACTAGTCAAACATCTACCAACGTAGAATATTAATATTTTGGGTATTATCATCCTGGTGCTGATATTGCACAACCACTATGTCATATTACTCTGATGATACATTCTTTACCCAATCATCTCTGCCTACTGGAGCACAACAACATCCATCCTACTATCCTTATGGATCCCGTTTTTTTACTTATCGCAGGGATAATTATGATGATAATTTTGTGCCTTATCGCAATTCAATGTGGAAATGACTATAGTATGCAAGTATTTATGAATATATTTTGTGAAATTTACTATATATGCATTTATTTTTATATTTTAATACCGACACATGTATTTATGTATTCTCTTCATATTGAGTATGCTAGGTGATATGTTTTGGACATGTTATACATAAATTTTGATGTCTACCATTTTTTAAAATTTGTTGTGATTTTTTAGAATTTTTTGAGTCTTTTATGACGCGTTTTGTGCGTATTGCCCGAGTTTGTTACGCGACGCCGAGACCGATGTGGGACAGTGCTTCTGAGTCGGCGGCTGAGACCACGACCTTGAACCATGACTTTAACTTTTAAAATTTAAAAAAATAAATAATACTAATTTGTAGCATAATGTAATATTAATTAGAAAATGAATATATTTGATAGTGGATTTGGACTCATTAGTAGGGCCTAAAATTCACTTACTTGAGGGCCAGAACGGGGTCATGGTTGGGGTGGGGCCTAGTGTAGGTCCCGACCCTAAAATAAAATGTCCTTAAAACAAGGCTCCAACCCTACCCATTTTTGATCGGATCGGGCCCCGACCCATGCTTTTTCTGGGCTGGGTTCGGGGCCCCATGGGCCGGCCCCGACCCATTATCATCCCTAGCGTCAATCTAATAAAGATCAAACTAACCTATTAAAATTTATAAATCAAGTGGTGATAGTTTTCACCATTAAATTCCTCTGTATAGTTATGACATTTCATGTGCATGGTACATGCTCAAAACTATATATATTTGTGTGTTTGTGTTTATATCAAGGTTTTGAATACCAACCATGGTACCAAAATATATCAACAATATTGTATTGGGTTTTGAGGTAGCTGAGATGATATTAATCCTATAATATCGGCTCATACCATCCGATATAGGTTGAAACCATCTCTAAATTTTATAAATGACCAGTATAGTAATTCTAATAATCAACTTCCCGCACATGTATCCATCTACAAAATAATTGTTTTTAAAAATTATTCAAATACCCATCTCTTATATTTAAATTGCATCAACTACTTTGTTATGCTTCCTGAAAAACCTATTATGTTATATAATACTTCATTGTAAGGTGACCAAAACTCAATCAACTATATCAAGAAAATGTCAAAACATTGCTAACATCTTAACGTTTCAATAATTTATTATTAATTTTTTTTAACAATAGTTGCTGATTTGTTTGAGATGGGGAAAAAAACTGATATTACTGATATTGATGGTACCTATACTAAAAACCATCAGTCGATACCGATATCGAGAATTCAAACCTTGATGCGCGTGTGTGTCTGTGTGTGTTTAGGGCTTTGTTGTTGACAAGGAACAAACTTATCATTTGCACCCACCTACAAACTACATGATGGGCTTCCCCAATTTGGGCGATCCAGACTGTTGATCGTAATTGACAGCTCATGAAATCTATATGGGTAGAAAATTTTGTTTTGAGGATTTCTATTCCTGTCATCTAATGATTACGAAACAAATGGCCGTTTGTCTACATATGTCTGATGACATGTGGATCACCCATTAGTAATATATAGTTTCTATTCCATTCATCTAATGAATTTGGGTTTAGATCCCAAAGACCCATTCAAAATGAAAATAATAACTACAGACACAACATACCCAACTCAAATAGTGAAAAAGAGTAAGCAAACGAGAGTAAGTTCTACTGTAGCAATTGCATGGACCCAGAATGCCAAAGTCCCTATGAGTGGCTTCCTTATATTGGAATTTCTGTAAGAAATGACATGTATTTGTTCCTTTATTATATTTCTTTTAGGCTATCACTTACAAGGGTGTCCTCTTATGGGTTAATATCATCCACTATCCAATACATCTTCCACTGTAAGGCTTAAGACTCATTTATCTCTTTTTTTTTTTTACAGAATTTATTGTCATGTGTATATTATCATTTTCATATATTGATTATTGAGAATAGAGCCAAATGAGGGGAAAAGGAACATTCCATTATACAGTATAACTGGCACTGATCTGGTCCAACTAACTTGGCATGTAATTCAACATAATATATTGTTCGTTTCAAGCCCATTTGTCTTCTACTTATTATTCTGGACAAGTTTTGACCCTATCACACACATGTGCAAAGTGCGCACAGGTTTTATGCTACCCAAACAATATTATGCTTAACAGATTTGGCACAAACAAAATACCCATTCGTGAAGTACTGGCTGCTTAACTTGGTCACAGTGTTTATTTGAGTGTAGTATAATAATCTATCTTAGCCGTTATAACTACTTCAAAATGTTGTCATTTTTTCAGGAACATTAATATTGTATTTGAGCCGCTGAGGTTTTAATCCAACCAGGTACAACTTTTAAGCAAATTTAAGCGGTACAACTGAGCGCAGTCCAGGTTTCAGCACAAAACATCACTTAAGTTGCAGGGAGCGTTAGAATATTAAAACATATCCCTTGAACTCACCACAGCTCCGAGCTGTGCGCTTTTAGGGACTTTGATAGGGAGCTTCTTATTGACTTTTATTGTCTACCAACTCCATAACTTCTATGTATATAAGAAGGCAAAAAATGTGTACCATAGTCCTGTGAATGGAAATAAAATGGTTTTTATAGGATGGCCTTTCTTGTACCAAAGCTCGATGCTTCCATCATAACAAAGATATCCCTTACAGACTTTCAGTCATACAGCCATATGAGAGCTTTATGCTTTCATCAGATAAGATAACTTGAAGATTACATTTTCTTTTTTGCTCTGCAAATCCCAAATTAACTTCTAGTCTAGTGTGTTAATTATTTTCACTATTCCTAATTTTCAGTTTGGGAGGCCAACCTAGTACCATGCAGGAGAATGTGGAACTGGTCCTCTCAGCTGTTGCTGTTGGAAAAGTACTTTGCACTCAAATGTCTCAACTTTGATATGAAAATCAACGCAGAGCTGTGACATTAACTTTCCCTTTTGGTGCAAAAGAAAAGCAATATTTCCATCCACTGCATGCTATGGGATCAATCTCCTGCTAGTGTTGCGCTAAATGAGTCTCAAAAGTAGTTGGTTACTGAAATTGTTAAGTTATTCTTTTTTCTTATTCAGGACTTTCTGATTGACAACTGAAATGCGGACTTTAGCTGTCTTCCTGTCTAGTCTTTGTTAATATCTTCTTGGTCATTCTGATCGTTCTTTACACATCAGTTTTTCTCCACAATATAGATAATAATGGAGGTTATTTTTTGTCCTATAGTTATTCATTAATTTCTTTAAGATGGTTTTGATGTCATGATACTTTGATCCAGGCTATTGTGAGGGAGCAAATTGAACATCCAACTTGGGGTTCATATGCTCAACAACTTTTGGATTCTGAAACTAGACTCTGGAGAAACCCTAGTAATGGTGGTCATGATGACAAAGCACATCCACCAATTCATCCAACAAAATTTTCTGCTGGTGAATCAAGATGGAGTCAAGACCATAATGTATGTGCATATTTCCATTGAAAAAAAGAAAAGAAAAATTGTGCAAGGTCATATATTGACTATAGTAGCTATTTCTTTGAGTTTTTACTGATAAATGATTTTAACAAGCTTATTGTTCATTCATATATACAGAGATTGTATGAACTTGTGGTGCGCCATTTCCTTGCTTGTGTTTCACAGCCAGCTGTAGGGGCTGAAACTATAGTTGATATTGATATTGCTGGTCAACAGTTCTCTGCTTCTGGGCGTGTGATATTAGCAGTAAGAGCCCTTTTGCTTTTAGTTACTAAATCACCGTAGCTCAAAGCTATGATTTGGTCAACTTGTGAATGGTTTTAGTTTCTGGTTTAGAGGTTTGCCATTTTTTTTTTTCTGAAAACTTATTTTGTGACCAAAAAGGCCCATTTTTGGGATGTTTCACTTTTCTTTTCTTTTCTTTTCTATGGAAGGTTTCTTGTCTTGTCCATGCTTGTTTTAATTTGTCTCTTGACTTAATCTTTTAGTTTAATTATTATTATCTAAAATTTATTAATATCACTGATCTGTCCCCATTTCCAATCTACCGTTGGTGAGATCATTCTTCTTTTTTCTTGTCTCTCTTGTTGCTTCTGATCCCACACTAGATTATGACATCAAGTAAGGAGCAACATGCGACTTGTCTTTTGCTGGTACAGGTTTTTTTTTTTTTTAATCAAATAGTATAACTGCAAGAATTTTGTATTAGAAACTGTTGCGCAATAATTGAGTATTTAGTGCAACCTGTCAAATTTGTACCATTACAATTAATATACTTTGCCTTTTGAACATGAATCTGATATATTTAAGTAAAGATATGTATCTAAACATTGTTTGAAATATCGCTTGATACCGATATGTACAGTCGATGTGGATATGGTGGATACAATCGAGACGACACTGATATTACCTGATATCATAGAGAGAAAAAAAAACAGCCGATTATTTTTGATATTGCTGATATTGATACCAAAATCTTATAGTCGATATTGATACTGAGATTTCAAACCTTCATCTAAACTATTCAGATTCCAGAAGGAAAGCTGGGCCTTCTTATGTTCGACAAACTAAAGGCATGGAAACCATAGTGGCAACGAATGACAGTTGCTTGATGTGCTTTATCCACTTGCAATAGTGGTTGACTGCAAGATTTTGCATATTTTATTATTATCATATTGATTAATATCGAATGGAGGTACACCTGGTTGGTCAAGTAGAATGAATTTTTCTTGCTTCCTTGCTTGAAGCGTTGAATGATGACACTTATCTGCAGGACACTTATATGGTATTACATTGCATACATGGTCATAAATTCACTCAAAAGTCTTTCATGATGATACATTTTTTGAATGTAGCTTAAAGTTTAGTTAATTAATTAGAGAGGAAAAACTTACCTGAATACTCATGGATTGGGAACCTTAATACTTCATAACTATCCTAGGAAAATGATACATATAACCGGTCTAAACCTTGTGAGTTTGATATGAATGTTATTTAAATTTTTTAACATGCATTGCACTTCTAAACTGGGAACATTAATTTGTTCAATGTGGTTAGATCAAGGTGTTAAACTAGAATACTGAATTAATTGTAGTTTTCTTTTCCTGTGCGCTTCTCTTTCAAGGAGTAACTGCAACTTATAGGTATTCTACAAACATTGATCCTTCTAATCCCTTATGTGATGCGATATTTATTTTTTGATAGAGCGTATGTTCATTATATGTATTAGTTTAGTTGTCATGTTAATATGACAAATCTGGTTCTTTTTCCTCATTGTTTAACAATTTCAACTTATTCATATTTTTGCAGAAGAATTACTTGGAAGTTTATCACTATGATTCATGGGGTGGCTCTATAATTCCTACTTATGTTATTGGGCAACAGGTCAGCTGCCTATCTATTCATGGTTTGAGCCTTTCAAGTAGTATGTTGTTCTATGCTAATAATTGTCTTTCTTTTCTATTTGATTTACTCTATGGCTTTCACATTTCTGTGTTGTTTTGCTCAGTTGGGATATATAGTTTCCACTCTCTTTATGCCTTCTGTTGTACCATTAATCAACTCTTGAATCTAAGACCTACTTTTGGAGCATGAACATTATTTGATTGATTGCAAAAATCTCAGTAGTAGCATCCCCTTTAAACTTTCAAATTTTGTTTATCAGTTTGATTCTGATCTCCATGAATTTGTTAGATTTGATTGGAAAACTTTTCATTGATATGAATTTATATGCTTATGATTTATTCAAAGATGACTAATCCTTGACTTTTCTTTAAGCTTGAGTAAATGATACTCATTGATCTTTGGACATGCTTTTCATTATGGGGAATTGCAGGCAAGTGAATTATGTGACCACCCTTCTGTTCCTCATCTTGAAGCTATGGAGTGGATCACAGATATTTGTAAAAACTTCACAGAAGACTCCTAGTTTCTAAAGTTTGGCATGAGAGCCAAGGCCTTTTCAGATGCCTAGTGGGAAGGAATCATTGATGATACAAGTTGTACCAATAGATGTTGTGCCTACATAGGAGGTTAATTTGTTTGTGCAGCATAACAAGTTGTTAGTTGACTCTAGTGCAGAGAGGCTTATGGTTTACTTTTTAGTTGGATTTTCCATTTAAATGTAGAATGATTCTATAGATAATTGGGCAGGGTGTTATTATTCCTTAGTAACAAATTATAAGCTTGTCCCCACATGCCGACTATATGACGGGCTTCCCCGATGGGTGATCCACATGCTTATTTTGATCTACATGTCAAGAAATGTATCTGGACAAAAAATTCTGTGCTTCGAAGATCTCTAATTGATTTATCTAATGTCTACAGAATGAATGGTTGTTTAATATATGATCAGAAGCACCATTTATGGATGGCTTAAAAGCTTCCAAGTTGCACACAATTTCTGTCCCCATTTATTTCACAACTTGTAGATCAAGGTGAATGGTGTGGCTTACCTGTTAGGGTAGCCTGTCACGCAGTTTAGTCGGTGAGAACAAACCTTTTATTCACAAGGACGTATAACACCCAACCCGAGATCACTGTATTCAACTGTACTGTGATAATCTGGTTGGCGTTAGACATGCTAATAATTTGGTTTTGCATGACATGACCGAAACACATTGAAGTAGATTGTTATCTTATTAGAAAGGCTTGGTGATGGGCAATGTATTACTTTTTGTGCTAACCGTGATCTTGCTGCCTTTTAACTGATGAGGCTAGCTGATTTTAGTAAAATTTATTATCAAGTTGGCTTAATGTCTGAGACTCAGACGGAGTGTAGTCGGAGGCTTTGACTATCTGGCATTCATTATCATATGGAGGAATAGATTTGTCATTGTACATTGTGGATGTCAGTTGTTAAGGCTGTCTTAGTTCGAAACCAATCCTCTCTGAGTCTCTCTTTCATTTTTCCTGCGTTATTAATTTGATCAATGTTTTATATTTCCTTGGTTTTTCCTATCAACCTATGTTTTTTGGGTAATAACATAATATTTTTCTTTTTGATTCATGTTTATAATGTTCTTCTGTCAGTGGCGTCAAATTCATCTTATAATATGCACCCATATATGTAGAACTGGCTCATATAAATAAATTTATCATGAAATATTAAAGAATCTTGTAAATTTCTGAATACTTGGATATGGTACAGTTTCTCCCAACAACTCTGACACTTGATTCGGGAGTGACAAGACCACCCCCTCTTTTGAGTGAAGCTGATTTGCTTAGCTGTATGGACAAGGTGAGAAATTATGCTGTTATATATTTTGTCTTTTTGTGTGGACTCCCACTTTACAACGGTCATAGATAAAATTAAATTATAACAGTTCATGTTATGGTTAGTAGACAAGCCTTAACATGGTAATATCTTAATGCATAACTTTTTACAGGCAGGCATTGGAACAGATGCTACTATGCACGACCACATCAAAAAGTTACTTGATCGACATTATGCTACAAAAGATTCAAGTACACGTTTCTCACCAACAAATCTCGTATGTCACATTGCTTTGCAGCGATTCATTTTTTGCCTTTACCTGCTCTATTTCATTTAATGTGTTTATGTACTTGATGGGTAGGACCGTAGTATGTGAGTGTCTTCTCAAATTGGAAGTACCAGCTACTGGGAGCGTGTTTCTGATGCAACATATTTAGGAGTTTTTTATAATTCAAATCTCACTAAGTGACTATACGTTTTTCAACCCGATTGCTTAAGCCCTTATTTTGCAAACTTTGTAGAGAAGTAATGGCTGGTAATTGTAATCAATTTCTAATTTTGTAAATATTACACGATTGTGGTTCTAAGCTTGATGGAGAACATGAAAGGAATAATTAGTGTTTTAGATGTTGGATGTTGGGGTCATGGCAGATAATGAAATTCCATGTAATATCAGGGAAATATGGGGAATATTTGAAAAATATCGGGTGCCATAGAGGGTGGTAGATATCTCATATTGTTCTAGATATTCTAAATAATGCAATCTTAACAAGTCAATACATGCATAAATCATGTAAAGCTACATAAAAGATGTTCAGGTTATATTTACCTTGACAACTTGCATTAAACCTATGAATGTATGTCACTAACTGATTGTAGAATTGTAAAAACTACTAAAATGCTCCGAGATCAATTACCCAACTGCAAATAATAGAATCAATAGATATAAAACTGTCCAAAGAAACAATATAAAGAAATAAATAATCAAAACTTAAAATATCCAATATATACCTTGATCCAACCACCGCCAAAGTTTGCCGCTTCGCCCGCCAGAGTCCCTCTGGTCTGATTGAGATCAGAATTTATCTGATCTGATCGAATTTATTTGATCAGATCAGATCAGATTGGGTCGGATCCAACTGAACCCAATCCACTCGCGACCCGACCAGAACCTGTGACTCAGTTTTCACTGAGTTGAACCAACCGAGTCAACTCAGGCCAAGTTGACTCAATGAGCCAATTCAACAGCAGCAACCCGATCTCACTCCATAGCCCGTTTCTCGCCCGTTCGAAGTCTGTTTTGAGCTCTGTTCAAAGAGTTTGGTTCCTGACTGAGCCCCATGGTTCAAAGTCTTGGTCTCGGCTGCCGACTCGGCCGGCACCGAGACGGATCGGTCTCGGCGACTCGGATTGGACTCGGACGATACAAGCAAAATGTTACATAGAACGCCAAAAAAAATTATGAAAAAATCATGACAAATCGTAAAAAAAATGTAGACATCAAAATTCATGTATCACATATTCAAAACATATCATTTAGCACTCAAAACATAACGTGAAAGCATAAATACAAGCGTCGTCGGTAGAAAGATATCAAAATACATGCATAATATAGTAAATTGCACAAAATAATTCATAAGTACCTGCTAATTTAGTCATTTCCACATTGAATTACGAGGAGGCACAAAATCATCATTATCATCATCCCCGCGATAAGTATAGAAACCAGGTATATAGTTTCCATAAGGATAATAATATGTTTGTGGGTGAGATCCTGTAAGCTAAGATGATTGGCCAGAAGATCCAGCATTAGAGTAATATGGCGGTAGGGGTTGTGCAATATTAGCTCCATGGTGATAATACCCAAAACCTCAATATTCAGTGCTGCTAGTAGAATATTCACCAGTGTTAGAATAATCAGTGCTAGAATATTGGCCAGATGTCAAACCCAACCTCTGTAAATGGCCTTCAAGACTATGATGACCATGTGAGTAGTTATTATGCCCATTCGAATAATCATCGCTAGAACTGAAATCGACTAACCGATCCAAATGCCTACGTTGTTGCGAAATCTCCGCCCGGGCTTCATGATCTTATCTTGTGTGGTATAATATTCTGAATCTCATGTCATAGCACCAGCCCGTTGGCTTCCACCAACACCATGAGTCTCTTCATTATTACCGCCATCACCTCTATAACCGCCGTTATCATCATCACCACCATCGCCGCCGTCATCATCACCGCCATCACCGTCGTCGTCGCCATCACCGCCACTTTCATCACTACGACGAATACCTTCATCCAACCAACCTAAGTCATCTGGTGATAACATCGGTTGTTCTCCCTCACGAATCCACTCATCCAAAATATCATCATCATTGAAAATATTGTTCAGATCAATTGGGTTGTAATAATCATCAGTGTCGCTTTTGCATGTCAAGTTTCTTACTCGCAACCGCATATTGTAATGCACAAATACTAGTTTATGCAACTTGTTTATTGCCAACCGGTTGCGCAATTTTGTATGAATCAGCAACCACGTACTCCAATTTCTTTCACAACCCGATGAAGAACATGTTTGGCTTAAAACTTTGATGGCAATTTTCTGCAGATTGGGAGCTTCTTCGCCATAATTAATCCACCAATCAGCTGGAAGAGATTGTTGCACTGCTCTTCTAGTCAGTGAGCTTCCAAATTCTCCAACTCCATGCACAAATAATTTTATCTGTGAGAATACACATCATAAGTATTAATATTTGCATAATATTATATCGATGAAATAAATAAATTATTATTACCTCATTAATAGCTCTTACTTGTTTATTCAAATCCGGCTCCAATCTTTTAATGACCTCCTTTAATCCATTTCTCACTTCTGAATGTGTAGAAAAGTTTTTTGAATATTGGAGTACTGGATTTAAAAAATATGCTGCAATAATGTAAGCACATGACTGTTATGATATGACAGTTTCAATTTCTAGTCAACAAATATTATTTCTAGGCAAATGAATTACCAGCAGCATGCAAATGTTTATGCAATTGTTCCTCCTATCTTCTATCAATGATATCCCAGTACTTCATCCAGTTCTTATTTGATACCTTTATAGTCAATTTTGCTCTATCCATAGCTTCATATATAATAGATAATGTAGGTTTCTTGTCTTGATCCACTATCTTCAAGACTCTAACAAGAGGATCCACAATGTTTTGGATCTTTCTTGCCTTCTTCCAAAACCGATCAGTCAGAATGAGATTAGAAATCTTATCTCGCACACTTCTACTCACTTCTACTCCTTTCCTTTTTGAATTCACGCCATTCGGTAGTCGTACACATTCTTTTCTAATTTTGCTCATAGCGAATAAGATTTTCAATAGAAATAAACTTGGTGGCAAACCTGTTATACCTGATCTCAATAAATCTCTATCTCTTGTAAATAACTTTCATTAAATTCACCACTTTGAGGCTATTGTAAATAAATGATGTGATCATCTTAGTATCATCTAATGTCTCCTTGTCTGATTTCACAGAACCAATATCTTCAAGCATCAAATCAATGCAATGTGCTGCACAGGGAGACCAAAACAAATGTTTTCTCTTCTCATCAACATGTGACCAGCTGTCTTGAAACTTGCCTCATTATCTGTTACAACCTGCACGATATTTTCTTCACCAACTTCATCAACTTTATCTATTAGCGAGAATATATAATCCGTAGTCTTCGAAATATTAGTAGTATTAACAGAAGTATGGTAGATCATACTTCTATTACAATAAATCATGAAATTAACAATAGGCTTTATATTCCGAGAATTCCAGCCATCACACATGATCGTGCAACCATACTGCGGCCATTTTATTTTTATTGAAGCAATATATACTTCAATTTCTTTCATTTTTTCTTCTAAATATATATTGCCAATCTGGTACCCTGTAGGGCCTTTTACACCTGGACCTGCCTCCGCAATAGTATTAATCATGGCTTGGTAGTAAGGACCACTATCAGCTGCATTGAATGGTATTGCATTGTAGTAAAAGAATTTCGCCATGGATTTTTCAACCTTTTTAATATTCTCAGTTGAGAACATGCTTTTGATTGATTTCTGTTTTGTTGGGAACATGTAAGGATCAATACCACGAGCTGGAATATCAGCTTCTCTCATAATCATACTCCGACGCAATCCACGGTTAATCCCTGATCCTGAAGGCTGCGAACTACTGCCACCAATATTAACTCTTTCTGCCGATCTCCAAGCCATTTCACGACTTTCTTTCATAACTTGTTTTAGTTGTTTTCTTTCAACTCCTTCTAAATCACCAACTTCTTCAATTTCATTATCAGAATCTTCATCGGTCACATCATAAAAATCTTCCTCACTTAAAGATCTCATAAGTCGCTCTTTCTTGGATTTTATGGCCGTTCTTTGTTTACTACCTTCAGAAAGATGTCTCATTATTTGAGATATCTCTTTTGATACTCGCAAGCATCCTTTCACCTGGCCGGGTATATGTGCTATATGTCACTTCAATCTAGTGATACCACCATGGACTTGTTTCCCACAATAATTACACTTCATAAGTTTTCTATTTTCACCAACAGGAGTACTATGTTCCCATCCAATATCGCGTTGCTTTGGAGCCATACTGAAATTAAAAAATTATCTGTTAAATTAAATTAAAACTAAAATTAACTAAATTAACTAAATTAAAACAACATTAAATTAAACTACACTAGTTTATACTAGATTAAGCTAAACTAACTTAATTACCTAACTTCAGTAAAATTATTAAATTACCTAACTTAATTATAATTATAAAATTTTATTAAATTAAATTAACCTAAATTAAGTTTAACTAAACTAAACTAATTTAAATTAAATTAAACTCAATTAAATTAAACTAAATTAAATTAAACTAAACTAGTTTATACTAGATTAAGCTAAACTAACTTAATTACCTAACTTCAATAAAATTATTAAATTACCTAACTTAATTATAATTATAAAATTTTATTAAATTAAATTAACCTAAATTAAGTTTAACTAAACTAAACTAATTTAAATTACATTAAACTCAAATAATTAAAACCAGAGAGAGGAATAGAAGGAGAGATAGGGACTGAGGGATAGAGAAAGGAACAGAGGGGAGAGAGAAACAGAGGGAGAGAAGAGGGACTGAGGGGGGATAGAGAGGGACTGAGGGGGAAGAAAAACTGAGGGAGAGAAAGGGACTGAGGGAGAGAGGGAGACACAGAGGGAGAGAGAGGGGACTGAGGGATAGAGAAAGGAACAAAGAGGAGAGGAACAGAGGGGAGAGAGAGGAACAGAGAGAGGGACTGAGGGATAGAGAGAGGAACAAAGAGGAGAGGAACAGAGAGAGGGGGGAGAGAGGGACTGAGGGGAGAGAGGGAGACAGATCGACGGAGAGAAAGACGCAGGGGGAGAGAGGGGGAGAGAGGGGTACCTGCGGGGGGAGAGATCAACGTCGATGACGACGGGGCTTTTTTTTCTCTCTTTCTGATCCAGAAACGCAGAGAGGAGAGAGATCGAGAGATCGAGAGAGAGATAGATCTCTCTCCCCCTTTATGTTCGCGGATTCACGGGTGCCGAGTCGACTCGGGTCGTGTCCGACTCGGAGTCGCGACTCGGTCGAGTTGACTGAGTCGACTCCGAGTCTGACCCGACCCGGGTCGACTCGGCACCCACCCTACGACTCGGGCGTCCGAGTCGTATCGTTGGTCGCCGAGTCGAATACGACTCGGCCGAGTCCTTGATCGCTGCTGAGCCCCTGACTCACTAAAAAAATTTCATAGCACTTAAGCAGCAGATCTGACCTCCACGAGCCCGTATTTGGTACCAGTACTGTTCTTGCAACAGAAAATCAGCATTTTAGGTCACATTTTCAGCCCGATTTGTATCCAGTTTGAGCCAGTAAGATTCTTGGGTAACCTTTGATCTTTATGCACTGAATTTTTTCATGGGATTTTATGGTAAATACATACACTGATGGTGATGAGAAGGAGGTTGAAAGGGACATGTATGTAGTTCTCCCGTATTTTTGAGGTTCTAATGATTAGGATGGGTATGAAAGTGGGAAAATCAACTTGAAGATTTCTTTAGATATTTCTCTTTGACACCTGCGCAGAAGTGCTATTATGCCCAAATGAAGCTGCCTTGAAAGCTTATTGATGGTGGGAAGACAATCATATCGACTGTCAAGATTGGCTTGTCTTACAAGAGCTTCTTCGTACTCAGTATGCTCCACACCTTAAGGGATTCATAATTCAGTGATATGGTCACTGAATCTAAGGAGATTCTTACTCGCATGGTGAAAATGCTAGAAAGAAAGGTGGTAAAGGTTTGTTGAAGATTCAGAACCAGTGTCAGGAATTGATGATAAGCCAGAGCCAGGCCAGAAGTTGTTGCTGAGTTAGTGTCACTACAAGAAAATATTTCCCCACGGCCCACGAAAGTTGTAGAGTTGCGTATTGAGACCCTTGTAGATCAGAGCCTTCTATAGAGATAGTACCATCTTTGACAGTTATGAGGGGCTCATTTTTTGAGATCACTTGATGTGTACAATCCATTGCAAATATGTCTACAAGAGACATGTTCACAGGAGATTAGGCTACTTATGATGCAAAGTGCAGTCGGTTCAGTTTTCATCATAGATGATGTGCCTCTGTCTGCTATTGGTATCTTGCTAGAGCTACCATCGTCTGTGACCGATCTATTACGAAAGCCAGTTCCACCTCCCCTCCTTTGTCTCGATGTAATGGACTAATGCTGCTGCCACGACCACCACCTTGGCCCGGTTGAGATGCTTCATGAGAGGAGTTCTCACTCAACAGGGTCGAGTTTTTTCCACTCCGGGGGAATTGATGAGGACATCACACCAATTCCTAGTTGGTTTTATGCCTTAGTCTATTTTTGAGTTTACGTTTTTCTTTTATTGTGTTTTACTACGGTATCGGTTATATCCGAGTAGTGTCTTTTGTAAAGCCTATAAATAGGCCTCGGTACCTTTTATTCAGGTGACAATGAATAAATTAAAACTTTTCAGTTTAAAGTTTCTTGAGCTTTGAGTTCTTGAGATTGAGTGTGAAGCCCGTGACATAAGAGGTGTGTAGTCCGTAGTGTAAGGGGTGCGAAACCCAAATTTATCTGGTTCTTATCTCTAAACACTAAATTTTCTTTTTTATTTTCCTTTCAAAATCTTAGTTTCCAAATTTCTAGTTTGAAGGTGACTGTGATCCTACTGTATTAATTTACATCAGTAAGAGTTTAAAAATTAAGATAACCAATAATTGTTTCTCATTCATAAATCATAAGCAATATGAGACCAAAAGAAATTAATGTTCTTTGTGCATCATACATGAAGCCATGAATTCAATCAAATCTCAATTCATTTCTTTCTCAATCCTCTTTGCTCTCATATGCGTAGCTCCAGCTCATCCTTTGATGATGACTCCAAATAGGATGATGATTTTATATCTTCATCTTCATATGCCTGAATCTTTGATTTTGATGATGGTGTTCCCCCTTGAGTTGCTTCTTTCTTGTAGTTTTTGTTCTTGCTCTCTTTCTTTTATTTGGATTAGCTTCCATAGCTTTGTAGCTTGCCGCTAAGGTAATTATTCTCTGGGAAAGGCTTTCGAATTTGTGAACTTTAGAATTTATTTTACATGTAACAAGGGTCTGGAAGCAAAGATATTGATCTTCCAGCTTTTATTTGCGTTAGGACTTTTCTATGGTGCTTTTTATGCCATCCAGGATACTCGAGAAGAATAGCTTGTCTATTTCATGTTTCCTTCATCTCTAGTTTGATACATTTGGTCTCTTTATTTTCCTTAGATTCCTCTTTTGCACTTCTTTGGATTTCTCTTATTTCTTATATTTCCTTGTTTCCCTGTCTATCAAACCAAACTGTTGGAAATGCGACAAAAGCATTGAGAGTTGTAGAGGAGGAGCTTACTTCGATTTAGTTCCCTCTTTGCTTGTTTTCCCTTCCATAACTCTTGCCTTTTTTTTCTTTCTATTTTTCTTCTTTCATGTTTTCTTTGCTCAGTTAGAGTTAAACAACGGATAATCTAGCTACATAGCCAGATCTGCCGAAACTGCACAATAGATCTGATGAGGACATCACCAGTTCTTAGATGACTCTATGCCTTAATTTATTTTCTTTGATTTTAGTTTTTTTTTATTGAAATTTAGTCCCACATCGATTGTGATGGGGAAGGTCACTTTATAAGAGTCTATATAAAGAGGCTCAACTCAATGAATAAGATAATGAATAATTAAAATTTTTTAGTTAAATTCTCTTGAGAGTGTGCTCTTGAGTATTGGGGTGTGAAGCCTGTGGTGTAAGAGGTATGAAGTCCGCGCAAGGGGTGCGAAGCCCAACATTTATCCTGTTCTTTTCAAACCCTAATCTCCTTTCTATTTCTTCTTTTAAAACTCTATTTCTTCAATTTTTTGTTTGAAGGTGATTGCGATCCTCCCGTTTTACATTAGTTTGGTATCAGAGCTTCTGATTTTAGTCTTCTTCAATATTTTCTTCTCCATTTTCAGCTCCACCACCCTGGGTCAGCCATGACGCATCAGTGTTATTGCCACGACCACCACTTTGGCCCGATTGAGATGCTCGTGAGAGGAGCCCTCACTCGACAGGGTCGAGTTTCTCCCACCCTGGGGTAATTGATGAGGATATCACCAGTTCTTAGATGACTTTGTGCTTTAATTTATTTTTTTGAGTTTAGTTGTTTCTTTTATTGAAATTTAGTCCCACATCGACTGTGATTGGGAAGTTCACTTTGTAAGCGCCTATATAAAGAGGCTCAACTCAATGAATAAGATGGACAATGAATAATTAAAAACTTTTCAGTTAAATTCTTTTGAGGGTGCTCTTGAGTATTAAGGTGTGAAAGGGGTGCGAAGCCAGTGCAAAGGGTGCGAAGCCCAACATATATCTGATTCTTTTATCTAAACTCTAATCTTTTTTCCTATTTCTTATTTCAAAACCCTATTTCTTCAATTTTTAGTTCGAAGGTGATTGCGATCCTCCTGTTTTACATCAAGACCTGGCCAATGGATGTTATAATGACCGAATTCAGCAGTAAAGATCTTATAGAAAGGGGGAGGGTGGAAGAGATGGAGGCATCCTGGGCTCCTGCTCCCAGGCTCCTGACCTCACTCTCTGGTGGAGTTGTGGAACAGAGATTTCACTCGGGAAAGTTATTTGATAGCTTATTAATATGAAGAAGATGCCTAATGGTCAAAATTTTTAACATTTCATTTTTCGTAAGTCATATTGAGAGTTAGTCCATCCACTTACCTTTGCTATTTTACTGCTATTTGAATTACATCAGTTTTTGTGCATTCCGAACTTCCGTATGTTTTCGCATGAAATCATAATTTGTTCTTACTTAATTTGTGCTAAGATTTTGACTAATCATTATATTGATTATTTGCAGGGAGAAGCATTAGTTATGGGCTATGATAAGATGGGGTATGCCTTTAATTTGTGCCTTCTATTATCTTTATTATTTTACATGAACCCAGCTATCACTGCGATGCTATAGAATAAATTTTTTTGTTATTGTTCTTTCAAAATAGATGGAACATATCCTTTTGATTTAAACACCCAAAGAGGTCATTTATTTCTATGTGAAGAGTTGAGTTTCCTTGCGCCTGCTGCTGAGTGTACATGCTAGGAGGCTGTTTATTAGGACTAGTGAAAGATTGGGTTGTAAAATCATCCTTTCATGAGATCATGCCTAATGCTTTTGTACCCTGATGTGTAATTGTTTCATAAACTTTAGACAAGTATATTAGGATCTTTCTTTACACTGACAACTATGATTGCTTCTTTTTTCAATGGTGTGGTGGATATGGAATGGTTGTGCTCAGTTGATGAGAAAAATGTCCATCTTTTTAGGAACTAAAGGATATCTTGGACAATTCAGTCCAATATGCAGTCTATAGGTACTTTGATGTACTTGTATTTAGTGCAACTACCTCAAAACCTATAATGTCATATAGCTTGTCTCAATTATATAATTGTTTCTGTTAATTGTATGAATGGTTAATTGGAATTTATCAATTGAACTGCCAGGTAAGAATATTATGAAACTTATCACTCAAAACATCTGTTGGCTTTGTTAGCCATAGCTAACACCTGACAGAAGTTCACATAGGATGAGTTGATTAAGTTTTAAAGGGCTGCTGATATCGACACGAATGCTCTCTAGTGCTGGCTTGGTGAAGTGGTGTGTTTTCTTCTGATTGATATTGTCTTAAAAGAGGTTATATGTACTGGAGTTCTTCTGCTAATCAGTAATGTAATAATTATGGCAGGGGTGCGGGGGTGGGGGTTGCTGGTGGGGGTTCTAATGGTAGATTTGTTGGTAAAGGAGGTTTTGGTGGGGGTAGAGGTTGTAGTTAGTTTGGTGGTAGATTTATTGGATATGGAGTTAAGGAAGGTGTCGAGAATTTTTGGTGGCAGGGGTGGTGGCTCTTATGGATATGGTGAGAGAAATGTCTGTTTGGGTTAAGAAGGATACTCAGCGGAATATACATAGTTCTGTTTGGGAGCCTTGGAGTTCTAATATTAGTAAATCTGGCGGTATGTCTGTTGGAGGTTTGGAATCTTTGGATAATTTGGAATTCAAGCTGGTAAACAATTCTCTAATTTGTGGCATATGTTGTTGGATGTGATTGAGGTTGATGCCTGTGATGAGTTGCCTTGTTCTGAGGTGTGGTTGTTCACATAAAAGAAATGAAATTGTTCTGTAGGTTTAGAGGAGTTGGAAGATGGAGAATTTGATGTTCGGAAGTCCTTAGTTCCTCGTTAGCTGCCAATGAGGAGGTTTCATGTGATGAGGTGGACTCTGTTCCTATGTCTTCTAAATTTCTTGGTGGAAAGGGTTTGTGGTGATGGGTGCTGATGTTGGCGTGTTGGATGTAGAGGTGGTGATACTTCTGGTAAGGTCGTGGTAGATGCAGAAAGCGTTGATACTGCTCCTCTTTGGTTACTGTATCTTCTGATGAGTAGTGGCAGTAATTGGTGAGAAGGTTTGCACTGAAACTCAATGTGCCTGATGTATCTTGGCATATTCCTCTTAATTTTTGTGTTAAATGTTGGCAGGAGAGGACGCTGACTTTGAGAATTCTTTTTGTGCTTTCTAACATGTTAAAGATGTGTTGCAGATGGAAATGTATAATGTATTTAATTCTAATTATGCCGAGGTCGATTCTGTCATTAATGTTGATACTTCTTCTGATGGTCAGTTGAGGTTACTTCAGATTTGTTGAAAACTCTGCTTTGGTTCTCAAGAAAGTACTTCTGATGGTTAGTTGAATTTAGTTCCTTGAGATATGTGGAACACTATGCTTTGATTTTCTTATTGAGGACGCATTATTCTAAGTTGTAGGATGATAATGATCATGCTTTCTCTGAGCCTGGTTTGATTAAATCCTTAGTTCTTCTTTCCCTTGAAGAGAGTAAATTTTTCTCAAGGAGTATCAAAGACTGTTGGGATGGGCATTTGTGAGGAGGAGATGGAATCAAAAGAGGAAATTTAAGGGCTAGCAGGCATCACTTGAGCAGATGGTTCTAGAAATGCTCAGGTTTGGAATCTTGTGATCTATGGTGGTTCTTCTGAGTGTTGTTCTGTTTAACATGGAGGAAGGGAATCTTTCCCTTGCCAACATAAGGTGTATCATTCAATGATGATGTCTGCTAGCAAACTGATGGATAGGTAGACTTCTAATATTGCTGGAACACCGGATGGTGTTAGATGCTTCTGGAGGATTGATGGTGTTTTGGTTATGCAAGGTGCTGATAGTAGAGTGTTGATAACTGTTAGAGAGCCTTCTATAACTCGTGTCTGAATCTGTGATCATCATTCCGGACAAGCTGTTATTAGGGATTGCTTTTCTTTTTTGTCTCAGGGCTGTATATTTGTGTGTTGTAGTTGCTTTTGTTTGGTCCTGTATCAGTTATGTAGGAACTTTTGTATAACTCCTATTTCTATTAATTATTTGTGTGTGCACGCGCATGCATGTGTGGGCCTGTGGTGTTAGGATTTTGCCTTATTTTCAAGAGGAGATGATGATCCAAGAAAATCCAATCGAGTTGGAGAAGATGATGGCTTGAAGCAGAAGAAGCAAACTCAGTGGGTGCGGATTAGTGACTTATAATATGTATAAGTGGACTAACGCACAAGACCAGTCGACTAGTAGTCAATTAGGGCAGATACATAGAGAAAACATCATACAATAGTCGACTTATAAATTTATAAGTCAACTAATGGAAGGGATTAGTCGACTAATCATCATGATAAGTTGACTAGTCGAGGTGTTTCCTGAAGCAGAATCAGTTTTCTTTTCAGGGACATGTTTTCTTTTCTGATGGAGTACGAATAATATTCTGTTTCTATTCAATGAAGGTTTGTTTCTAAAGATTAAAGGGTCTATCTTCTAGATCAAGGAGATCAACTCCTAATAGGATTGATCAAGATTATTCAAACATCCAATGGCCAAGTGCATCTCATAATTCAAATAGGAATTGTATGGTAAAATCCTATAAATAAAGGTTGTAACCCATCATTGTTAGGTACAAAGAAGGCACAAAAAAAGATGGAGAATACTAAAGAAGTCAAGAAAGAGAGGAGAAAGGTAAAAGTGCATAGAGAAAAAGGTATCCTCTTGTAATCTAGGTCTAGATCCAAGGGAAGGTGAATTTTTTGTGGGATCAAGAGGAAGATTATATCTCTTTGTATCAAGTTTATTAATAAAGCTCTCTCAAGTTCTCTCCCTGTGGACGTATGCTAAGTGTGGGCCGAACTACGTTAAATTTTCATGTTATTTCTTATTACTCTTTTGGCTAGGTATTGCTTATTTGCTTTACAACAGTTTTCTTTTGCAAGTATCGTCATATTGTCAAGTTTCGCAAACGTTGATCCAGGGAGTAACAATTAGTGTCATAGCGCCGATTTGTTAAAACATGTGGGTGGTCCTCAAATGCATAAATTTAAGTGGGAATGATAACTAAAAGCCGCTAAGTAGAAAAATCGAAAGAAAGAGAACAATGTTTTAAAAGGAAGAAAAATAGAAAATATATTAATTTGTCTTGGAGATAACTGGCTTTTACACTTGCTTCTCCGGTTAATAAATATAAGTATCGGGAAGCTGTATTTGTAGCTTTCAGTGTAATCACAGGAAAACATGTATTTTGAGGTCATAATTTTAGGGGAATGCCATGGTTATCTCTTGGAGAAAATGCCATCAACTGACATCTTCTGGAAGGAGGAAGACTACAAAAAGGGAGGGAGACACCAAAAAAGAAGAAAACCCATATACTGAGGAAAATGAGCCTCTTTGGGAGAAATGAGCTTCCTGAAAGGGAGAAAAAACTCCCATATAGGTGAGAATTAATGCCCTGTAATCCTAGTTGGTGGTCCTGTTGCATACATGGATCACAATAAACCTCCACAAACTACTAGTAGCCTCTATCCTCACTGAACTTGAGTAATTCCGATAAGCCTGCAATAGCGCACCCTTGCAAGTTTAATTTGCAAATTCCCTCACACACCGCAGGCAGGGAGATTCGAATCCACTTCTTCTCAAAAGGAAAGTATGTGTGTGCCGCCTGAGTTAAAGGTCACTTGGAAAGACAATGCCATATGATAATAGAAAAACATATAATTGAAATATGAGAATCCTTTTCATTTTGTATCTCCTCATGTTTCATTCTTACTGTTAGTTTCAATGTTCTTTGCAGGTATGAACTTTGGAAACCATATCTTAGATCTAAGATGGAGGAGGACATGAAGGACGTAAGCATAGGTGCAAAGAGGAAATCTGAAGTTCTGGAAAGTTGTTTGCAGCAAGTGAAAGGAGTTTTCTTAGATGTAAGACATCTGTCAAATCATGTAGCACAACTAATTTGTTTTCCTCAATTTATATTTCCATGTTATGCCTCGTGTTTTGTGTTTGCTGCTTTGGACATAGTTAAGAACTCTCAATGGCTCTTTAGTTCATAAAATATTTTAGACCACAAATGTTAATGCTCAACCAGTCAATAGCAGTTTAACTATCTATTATTTAATGAGAAAGTTAACAAATAGAACCATTGGATGAAATATCAACTCTAAACTTTATATTATCTACATCAAAAATCTAACTTGATTTTTTTTTTTTTTGGGTAATTTATAGCAATAATATTATTTCCTTCTTCTTTGAGGAGGGGAAGTGAACATTGTTTGTTTTGTTTTGTTTTGTTTTGTTTTTTTGTGTGTGGTGTGTTTTGGGGGGGGGGGGGGGGGGGGCTGGGTGGTGCATAGTTCTCTGCCCGTGTACTGAAGCAGTCTCTTCCCAGCCATTATTTTCAGCTGAGAACAGTAGCTTTGAAGCTAATGCAGCAGCATAAGGAGGTGATAAAGAGGAGGAAAAGAAAGAGGAGAACAGAGAAAAAAAAAAGAAGGGAGAAGAGGAGAGATGCAGCAATGGATTTTTAAGAAAAGCACATAAATTTGAACTTCAATGGGAAAACAGAAGCAACTGTACTTACCTGATTGAATACAGGAGGTTGGAATGGAGACAGGAGGAAGTTGACGGTGACAGTGTTGAGGATAGCAACAAAGAAAGAGGTAGCAGCAATGAAAGGGGTGATTGGGATTAATATATTCTTGACTTTAATTAAATGGAAACCAGGGTTGGGGTTCAAGCAGCACCTAAAATGGATGGTGCATGCGGCATGCATGATGCTGTCCTGCAACTTGAATGAGATGACACAGGTCACCGTGTGCATGATTTGAGAAGTAAATCTGACAATGCTTATTAAGCCCAGGAGAGAAAACTTGCACTCTGCACACAAACCAGGATTGAGCAAAGGGCAAAGCTCAAACAGATGTTTCTTTTAAAAGGAAAATGTTCATAACCAACGACTTTTTCCTTTTCAAATTTTGTCTAATTTCGAATCCAATTAGTGGGCTATTTTCTTGGTCGAGAAATTGCTATCTGTATTATGTAAAATGGACCTTCTTCATCTTATGAGAATATTTATACATAATGTTTCCTGTTAAACAATTCTACTGTACTACTTGAACTTGTCAAACTCCATCAGTACTATGTTTCCTGATATTCATGCAGGCAAGGAGGCAAAAAGTGAAGCTCATGGAAGCCATGGAGCTTTTCTTTGGGAGGTCTTTATTCAGATCTCTCTTCATATATCAGCTATAACAGCCTCTTTCGACTTATTTCCCTTGTCTCCTGTTTCAGGTCAAATAGACCTGCTGGCGATGCAAATGATGTTGGACAGGTTGTGCGGCCATGTAGTGCGTGCCGTGAATCTGATATGGTACTAAAGCGAAGACCGGTAATACTTCACTGTTCCTCCTCTTTCCATATAGCTATAAGAAATCTTTTGAAGAATATATTCCTGCGCATCTTCTTGAAAATTGTATGTGCTCCTTTTTTCTAACAGTAAATTTCATTTTCCCACAGAATGGCGATTTTATGGTGGGTTGCCTCCGGTTTCCCCTTGTAAGTTTTCTTATATTGACACATTCAACATATAGTTATACTATTTCCTAGAGAAGGCTTCATGCTGTTCAATAACTAACCTAATCAATAATGCTTATCTGATTTTAATCATGCAGTTGCTGAATCTTAATTATTCTTTGCCTAAAGTTTCATGCCTATAACCTGCCTTTATCAGCATATTTGTTAGGAACTTTCTATTGTTCTCAAAGTCTCTGAAGTTTGCTAAATGACTTCCATTTATGACACTCTGAGTTTAACTTTAGATATTATTTGGTTGAAAAGATATTTTTTGGTTTCGGTGCGGTCATCCTTAGAGTGCGAAAATATTCAGTCTGTCAGTCATACCTTGTCATTGGGAAAGATTTATCTAAAAGATCTAATTATATTTGTTTATCAAAAGGAGATCCTATGCCCTTCACCATTGACGATAATGCATGGGTCGACACCTATCATCCTCACCATCATCATATTAGCCTTTTCCTATCAAACTGTGCTCGACTATGGAGCAAAGCTCCCGGAAAGTAATGACAGTTCTACAACCATCTGTCGACCCAACGTCAACCCCTGTTAACTCGTGATAAATATCCTGGCTATGAAATCTATGGATCAGAGAGGGCCTTTCCATAATCCTATAGTCTAGTTGGCGTGCTCCAAATGCTCCTAAACTGGGGGGAATATGATAGATTGCTATAGGGAATTGCATTCAATTTTGTGATGTAGATAAAGCCAAATGGCAAACAAAACTGCAAAGCAGTTTGTGTAATGCACCAAACTTCTACTCATGCTTAGCTCTATGTTTCACGATCTGTGAAGATACTCGTCCATTCTTGAATCTAATCTTCAAGAAAATTATGCAAACCACTGGTTAGCCAAATCAAAGGTTCGGTCTAAGGTTAGTAGAAACATAGGCCACTTCAGTTGTGAGGACTTTCTTGATGACGATGGACAAGAATAGATCAAAATAAAAGAACAAGATTGCAGATCTATTAAAAGATAACACAAAGAACACCACGAATTACGTGAAAAACCTAAAACAGGAGAAAACCACGGAGTCGCTTGCAAATTCACTATCATTGAGAGATTACAGGGAGATAGAGAAGAAGACCTCACAACCGCTCTTTAAAATAGCTCTAGGTTTTCACCACCACACACCCTAATTACGACGCATCTCCTTAGAGAAAACTAGGGTTACAAGTTGTGACATTCCTAAACTTTCTTTGACACGTGGTTTGAGTTTTCTGTATCGCAAAGCTTCTAGGCTGGACCACATTCGCTGTCTCACTGCGCCTCAGGAATTTTCCTCTGATCTGTCACTCAGAGTGCTCCTTCTGAGACTTCGAGTGATCCCCCGAACACTTGAACATGCCTCTATTTGGAACTCTAAGTTCGTCCACACTCGCCTGTAGTACGCCTTTACTCAGGGAGTCAGCTAGATAGTTTAGTCCTAGGGAGACTCTTCCCGAGGCCCTGCCTCCGAGTCACTCAGGATGGACTATCTAACTTTCTAACTCTCACTGTGTCTGAGCCTCGTAGTTCTTTCTGCGTAATACTTTTCTGAGGGCGATTCTCCGTCAAAGTCGGCAATCAGGCTTCACAACTTCAACAATCTCCCGCATTGAGACTGATAGTCGACACAACAACAACATCCTATATCTCTCTCGTTCTCGACCATTAATGACTCCGAGCGACTCAAACTCGGATTCTCAGGCTTGAAGACTAACAGTAGCTGAACAACTTTTCAGCTTCTCCACCGTGACCACCTTGGTTAACATATCTGCTGGATTCCGACTCATGTGTATCTTCAGCAGGGAGAACACACCATTCTTTAACAACTTGCGGATGAAGTGGTACCACACATCAATGTGCTTGGTTCTGTCATAATAGATCGGGTTATTTGCAAAGTTAATCGTGCTCTAGCTGTCATTGTGCAGTGATGGAGCCTTCTGCTCCTTCAAAATATCCTTCAGCATATCAGCTCCTTGCAAACTTTTGTCGTTGCGCATACTCGGCCTCCGTCATTGAGAAGGCAATTATCTTCTGCAGCCTCGACCCGCAACTCACAGTTTCACTTCTCAAAGTGAAGATATAACTAGTGGTACACCTCTGACTGTCCACATCACCTGCAAAGTCGGAGTCAACATATCCTAGTAGCTGAACGTCCATTCCTCCATAACAGAATTTCATATCTGAACTGCCCTTCACATATCTTAGGAACCACTTCACATCTCTCCAGTGCTCCTTCCCGGGTTGCTCATGTATCTACTGATAACTCCCACTGCTTGAGCAATGTCTGATCTCGTGCAGACCATAGTATACATCAGGCTGCCTACAGCTGATGCATATGACACCTCCGACATGAGAGCCTTCTCATCTTCTATCGTCAGAGTCTGTGCCTCTAAGAGCTTGAAGTGACCTCCGAGTGGAACGTTCACAGGTTTAGCATCAACCATGTTAAATCTCTTCAACACCTTCTTCATGTACTCGGTCTGTGATACTTTCAACAGTCTTTTTTCTCTCTCTGTTGATCCTCATTCCAAGAAATTTTCGCGCAGGATCCAAGTCTTTCATTGAGAAATTTTCCGTCAAATTGGCCTTGAGATTCACAATATCTTTCATGCTAGATCCAGTAACAAGCATATCATCTACGTACAACAATTGCATGATATAAGAATTCTCGAGCCACTTGGAATAGCAGCAGTGATCATCCTCCAGTCATGTGAAACCACTGCTCATCATGAATCTGTCAAACATCAGATACCATTGCCTCGAAGCCTGTTCAAGCCATAAAGACTCTTCTTTAGCTTGCAAATTGACTGCTCCTTCCCGGGCATGATATACCCTATGGCTACAACATGTAAAAGTCCTCCAAATAGTCATGGAGGAATGCAGTTTTAACATTTAACTGTTCCAGATGTAAATCCTCTGTTGCCACAATACTGAGCACAGATCTAATGATAGTAAGTTTCACAAGAGAGAAATCTTGTTGAAGTTAATACCTTCTCGCTGTTGAAACCCCTTCACACTAGCCTTGCCTTATACCTCATGGTGCCATCATTCTCCTCCTTCAGCCGGAGACCCACTTGTTATGCATGGCACACTTGCTCTCTAGTAGTTCAATCAAATCTCATGTTTGGTTCTCTATGAGAGACACTATCTTATCATCCATAACAAGCTCCCACTCAGTCATAGCTTTCAGCTGTAAAGCCTTCTCATAACACTCGGGCTCACTACTGTCAGTCAATAACAGATAGTGTAATGCAGGAGAATATCTTTATGGAGCCTTCATCTACTTGGTTGAGCGCCTCAGCTCAGTTTAGGGGTCGAATGGGCTACTCGTGATTCCATATTCCCCTCGGGATTGTTCCGAGCATTATCCACGGGAGCATCTTTAAGCTCGACGAACTCCAAGTTCGCAACACTTTGTTGTTCGGGATTGCTCCGAGGTACCTGATGAGGACATCACGCAGTTCCCATTTATCTTTTCATGCTTTACTTATTTAGAGGATTTAGTATTTTATTTCAGCTTTATTTGAGTTGGTGTTTAGCTTTATTTGTGTTCCTTTGTGGGCGTTTAGTACCACATCGGTTATTTCCCAGTAGTTCTCTTTTGTAAAGCCTATATAAGGTCCCCTAGACTGTCTTGTTGGAACTATTGAATGATTAAAAATTTCCACAAATTATCTGAGTAATTCTTGAGTCTCTTTTGCTCTCGAGTTTTGGGTGAGAAGCCCGTGCAAGGGGTAGAAACCCAATTTTTATCTTTTCCTCAGTTTAAATCTCGGTTACGATTTGAAGGTGATTGCGATCCAGGTGGTTTTACATCATTTTGGTATCAGAGCACTGGTTTTCAATCCCCTTCAAATTTTCTTTTCCAGTCTCCAAACCCTAGATCTATTCCAGATCCATTCAAAAAAAAAAAAGAATACACTGTTTCAAAAAAAAAATACAGTAAAAAAAAAAAAATCATCGTCGAAAATCCTAAAAATTTCTCAACCCGCACTGTTCATCTTCCCCAAAATCCCTGTTTTCCCGTCGCCTCCAACTATCCAGCCACGCCACCTCCGCCGCGCCACATCGCCATCAAACAACCGCCGCCTACAGCCACACCTCCGCCGACGACAGCCGCGCCCTCCGCCGACAACACGCCGTCACCGTCTTCCTTCTGACTTCACGACGAAGTCAACCTCCGCCCAACCCTAATCCGCCGCCGATCTCTGCAGGTCGACAACGAATCATCGTCGACAACCGCCGAAGAAGCTCCAGCGACCTCAGCCAATTCCGATCCCCGTCCATCTGCACGCTGCGACGCCAGGGCTTCGCCGGATCTCCTCCTCGAGCCTCGATCAAGGCTCTGTATCTTCCGCCGCCGCCTGCATTGTCCAGCATCATCACCACCGCCCGACACCAGCGAAGGCCTCCAACGCCATCGTCCTCATCTGCAACAAGTCCACCGCCGCCATCATCGCCAGGAAGCCGTCATCAACACCGCGTCCAACATCGTCGCGCCTCCGCTCGACGAAGAAGTCACGGTCGCCGTCGCCTTCCACAAACATCCGATCGACGAAGCATCGCCCTCGCCGCCTCTTCCTCCATCGGAGTTTGCCGCCGAAGAAGTCCCCGCCCTCGTGATCTCATCATCCCACAGACGCAAACCCCGCCGGACTGTTCCGACCTTCGCCGGAGATCTCCAACGTCGACATCCTTCTCTCCTCGCCACCGCCTTCCAACGCCCCCTCAAAGATCGACGCGATCAGACGACGACGGGATCGCCTCCTTGATTCTCCGGCGAAATCGACAATCAGCAGGAGCCTCAACGCGCCGACATCTCACGGTTTCGTCGGGCTCCCATCGCCGGCGATAGCTCCTGACCGCCGACATCAGATCTCCACCGCCGCCGACAGCCTTCGTCTGTCGCCACCACCGCAGTCATCTGCAACTAGCTCCACCGACAAGCTCAGTTCGCCGCCACGAACCCCTCCTTCCCAGCGGCTGCAAATCTCATCGCCGACGATCTCTAACGCCGTCGTCCTCATCTTCGTCCTTGTCCCTGCTCGACGAGGCCATCGTCGTCGTAGGTCTCCAACGCCGTGGGAGCCTCGCCGTGGGAGCCTCGCCGGTGATCGCCCCAGCCCACCGCCATCAGGTCGCCGCCGCTCTTGCCGCTCTCCCTCAGCGCTACCCAAAATTTCTCTGCCCTAGCTGCGAATTGAAAGAGGGGATCGGGTGTGGTGTGCGAGTGTTGGGTTTGGCCTTAAAAACCAAACCCAAACTCTTAAGTGAGTTTGGGATTCAACCGTAAGTTGGTTGGGCCGGATCCAAACCCAACCCGGCCCATTTTAAACTCGGTTGGGTTTTTAAGAGAATTTATAGCGGGTTGCGGGTCCGGGTTTAGATGGGTTGAGTGATTATAACCTGAACCCAACCCGATCCACTTCAGTGACGTCACTGCTGACATCAGCAACCGGGTTAACTCACTGAGTTGACTCAGTCCAGATCCAGTTCTCTTGACTCAGTCCAGAATCGCAGCATATCTTCCAGAGGTTGTTCAGGGCTCATTTCAAGTCCAAATTGAGCCATTTTCGAGGCAGTGGATTCGTGACGACCAGTACTACGCGCCTACAGTAGTCTGATTCAGGTTTGAGCTACGGTGGCCTTCCCAGGCGTGAACGACTCCACCTCAGGTGATATCACAACTTGACCCAGTTGTTAACTGTTAATTACTTGCAACTACTACACGGATTGCTATAATTTGTTGGTAGAAATGCTATTTGCTTTGATCTAGTGGTTGCATCTTTTCATCATTTTAGGAATGCATTTTATTTACATTTAACGCTTAAACTTTAGGGAATTTTTTTTCTGTGCATGCATTTAGTTTAACCGACTTTAGGGCTCTCCATTGCATCTGCTTGCTTGCTTGAGTCATCATGACTAATCAGCATGATAGGGACTCCCACTTAGACCAGCTACACAATCTCCATCAGGGTCATATGTCCGTTCATGAGTACATTACCATATTTAAGGACTTAACCCATCGTAGTGAAGTGAGCGAGCACCCTTCTGAGACTCTAACTAGGTTTATTTGGGGTTTACGGTCTAAAATAAAACATGCTATGATTACTGGCCCCTATGACCTAGACACCGTTGAAGATGCCTTTGATGTGGCCTTAAGATTGGACTTGACTTTCAAGACGCTGGTCAATGCCAAGGTCAAATGTTCTAAATGTAAGGGCTATGGACATTATAATTATCAATGCCCCTCGGAAAGTCAACATGTTAGAACTTTACCTACTGATGAAGTTGACGATTCGAAGACTGTTAAGGAAGACCAAGTTTCTTCTAAAACTGTTAATATAATTGAAGACATAGCCGTTGATCCTGTCACACAGGTTATTGATGAAATTCACATGTCTTCTGATAGTGCCAATGATGACGTGGATGAAACAGTTGAGCCTAATATACCCACTGTGCCTAATCAGCCATTCGAGTCTCCTTGTGTTGAACCTAGCTTTATGGTGATTCCTATCAATTCATCTTTTAGGGAGTCACCTGAATTTCTTGCCAAGGTCCAGCAGAGAGTTTCTAATACTTCTTTTTCGGGTTGTTTAGAGTTTGTGTCCGAGTCCTCTGTACCTCCATCGTTAGGTGTGTGTCCTTCTAGTCATATCATATCTCTCATTCTCTCATCGTTAGGAGTTATGCTTAGAATACCTAATGCATTGCATCTGCCTGTTGCACATAATGATGATATCACTAGGCTGATAGCAACTTGCAATAACACCTACAAATTTGCTGCATACCCACATAGTATTTTGCAGGAATTTACAGTTGGTGATAGGGTGATGGTTACGAGTCACTCTGAGGCCACGAGAAAGTTGCATGCTTGGCGTAAAGATTTCGAAGTGACTCTTAAGAGGATTGCATACATTGCTTACGAGATGGATAGCCCGTGGGATCCTGGTATTAGCTCCGTTTTCAGTCAGGATGATGCACCTCGCTCTACTCTCTGTTCCTTGATCGTGCTGCTATCTTCCACCACCGATCTGTCATGGAGACTAGCTCCTCCTCCGCCACCATGGTCTCGACATGATGTCCCATGCTGCTGCCACGACACCACCTTGGCCCGATTGAGCTCTTTGTGAGGAGAGTCCTCATTCGACAGGGTCGAGTTCCTCCCACCCCGAGGGAATTGATGAGGACATCACGCAGTTCCCATTTATCTTTTCATGCTTTACTTATTTAGAGGATTTAGTATTTTATTTCAGCTTTATTTGAGTTGGTGTTTTAGCTTTATTTGTGTTCCTTTGTGGGCGTTTAGTACCACATCGGTTATTTCCCAGTAGTTCTCTTTTGTAAAGCCTATATAAGGCCCCCTAGACTGTCTTGTTGGAACTATTGAATGATTAAAAATTTCCACAAATTATCTGAGTAATTCTTGAGTCTCTTTTGCTCTCGAGTTTTGGGTGAGAAGCCCGTGCAAGGGGTGGAAACCCAATTTTTATCTTTTCCTCAGTTTAAATCTCGGTTACGATTTGAAGGGGTTGCGATCCAGGTGGTTTTACATCAGTACCACTCCGAGATCATTCTCCGAAGTGCTCCTCTCCATCTGCAAGTCTTTGTACATCTTCTACTCGTTGAAAACCACATCCTTGTGCCTAAGGATCTTGCGGTTCTCAGGATCCTAGAACCGATAGTTGTACTCATCTGTTCTATATCCAATTAAGATGCGCCTCCTAAACTTTGGGTCCAAATTGCTCCTGTGACTTTGCTCATATAGACATAAGAGATACAATCAAATGTACGCAGGTGATTCAGGTTTACCTCTTTGCCGGTCCATGTCTCTGTAAGTACACCTAGAGGGGGTGAATAGGTGTATGGCTAATCTAATGATAAATAATGCGGAATTAAGAATTAATTGCAACACACTTAGTGTAACCAAAGAGTGTAGCGAATTTCGGTGAAGGGCTCTGGACTAACACCTCTAAATTTCTCTAAATAAGAGTTGAGGTGCTATTTGAAACTCTCTTGGTTTAACACAAGTATGGCACACAAACAATAATAAACATGTATATGATATGATCAATATGATGCAATGCACAATATAAGATAGAGTTAAAGATAGTGGATCAATCGCAAACACAAAGATATATTTCGAGGTTCGAGTACCCAGCTCTACGTCCCCGCCTTCACACAGAAGGATTTCCACTATATCGTCCACACATGACTTCCCACACAGGGAACCTCCAATGAGAATTTGGGTATTACAAACTTGGAGTATACAACTCCTGATGAGGACATCACGCAGTTCTTTATCTCTTCATGCCTTAGCTTATTCGAGAGATTTAGTATTTGTTTCAGCCTTATTTGAGTGTAGCTGTTTTAGCTTTATTTGTGTTCCTTTGTGGGCGTTTAGTACCACATCGGTTATTTCCCAGTACTCCTCTCTTGTAAAGCCTATATAAGGCCCCCTAGACTATTGTATTAAATCAATGAATGAATGATTAAAACTTTTCCTCAAATTGTGTGTTAAGTTCTTGAGTTCTGCTCTCGAGTTTAGGGTGAGAAGCCCGTGCAAGGGGTGGAAACCCAATTTTATCTTTTTTCTCAATTTAAATCTTGATTCGATTTGAAGGTGATTGCGATCCAGGTGGTTTTACATCATTTTGGTATCAGAGCACCGGTTTTCAATCCCCTTCAGATTTTTTTCTTTTTCCAAATTTTTTCAAATCTCCCAAACCCTAGATCTACTTCAGCTCCAGATTAGATCCATTCAAAAAAAAAAAGAATTTACACTGTTCAAAAAAAAAAATACAGTGAAAAAAAAAATCCTTCGAAAATCCCAATCTGCACTGTTCATCACCCCCTCCAAATCCCGCCGCCTTCGCCGCCACCAAAGCTCGAACAGGGCCGTTCGAGGCTCCCACCTCACCACCGCCCGACACCAGCGAAGGCCTCCAACGCCATCGTCGTCCTCGTCTTCGTCCTCTCCCTCTACCACGAGCGACAAAGCCATCGCTGCCCCAGATCTCCCGCCGCCATCATCACGGGAAGTCTCCGCCGCCGATCTCTGCAAGTCGGCACCAAATCCCGCCGCCGACAGCCTCCGCTCGACGAAGCCGTTTGGTCTACCGTCGTCGACATCCACGGGTTCGCCGACGTCGTCCTTTGCTCCATCAAGTGGCCGCCGCCCTTCGACAGCCACCTTCCACCACCACGCCGCCGCCATCACCTCCGTCAAACGACCCGTCGCCAGAACCTGTCGAATCTTCACCGCCTTCTTCAGATCTCCGCCTCAGATCGGACCCAGTCGTCTGCCTCCGTCGTCTCCGGAGATCTCCAACGCCGCACCCACGTCGTCTTCCTCCCGGGCTCGTCGGCGCTCGCAGATCCGACGCCTTCTCTCCTATCGCCGGCGATAGCTCCAGACCGCCGACATCACTCCCTCTTCCGTCCGATCTCGTCGCCAGCGTCAGGTGCCCTCACCGCTGTCATCGATTTTCCCCTTAGATCTCGTCGACGGCCTCTTCGCCTCGCCACAGTGCCGCCGACGCCAAAGCCTCAGCCCTAGCAAGGGCAACTCGCGAAGGAGAAGAGCGGGTGGGAGAGAGAAAACAGGTACGGGCAGCTCCACGCCCCTCTCTCCTCCGATCTCGGCCATCTTCGCCGTCAAGGTCCACCGTCATCGTCGCCGTTTGCTCCATCAAATTTGCCGCCGCCGTCGTTCCCACTCGCCTGTGCCCTAGCCCACAGTGAAGAGGGGATCGGGTGGGTGTGCGGGTGAGGATTAAGCAGCCCGGCCTTAAAAGAAGGGGCGAGCCCAATCTGAGTTGGGTCAAACCGACCCAAGTCCGGTCCAAGCCGAGCAGATCAAGCCCATATTGAACCGGATCTGGTTCAACCAGAATTCAAACCAGATCAAGTCTGGTTCAGTTCAGTCCAGAATCGCAGCCTATCTTCCAGAGGTCGTTCAGGGCTCGTTTCAAGTCCGAATTGACCCGTTTTCGAGGCAGTGGATTCGTGACGACCAGTACTACACGCCTACAGCAGTCTCATTCAGGTTTGAGCTACGGTCGCCTTCCCAGGCGTGAACGACTCCACCTCAGGTGATATCACAACTTGACCTAATTCGTTAACTGTTGATTACTTGCAATTACTATACGGAACGCTATAATTTGTTGGTAGAAATGCTATTTGCTTCGATCTAGTGGTTGCATCTTTGCATCATTTAGGAATGCATTTTATTTACATTTGAGCCTTAAACTTTAGGGAATTTTGTTTAGTGCATACATTTAGTTTTAATTGACTTTAGGGCTCTTCACTGCATCTGCCTGCTTGCTTGAGTCATCATGACTAATCAACATTATATGGACTCTCACTTAGACCAGCTACACAATCTCCATCAGGGTCATATGTCCGTTCATGAGTACATTAACATATTTAAGGACTTAACCCATCATAGTGAAGTGAGAGAGCACCCTTCTGAGACTCTAACTAGTTTATTTGGGGTTTACGGCCTAAAATAAAACGTGCGATGATATTGGCCCCTATGACTTAGACACCGTTGAAGATGCTTTTGAAGTGGCATTAAAATTAGATTTGACTTTCAAAACGCTAATCAATGCCAAGGTCAAATGTTCTAAATGTAAGGGCTATGGACATTATCATTATCAGTGCCCCTCAAAAGTCAACCTGTTAGAACTGTGTCCACTGATGAAGTTGACGAATCGAAGCCTGTTAAGGATGACCACGTTTCTTCTAAACTTGTTAAATAATTGAAGACATGGCAGTTGATTCTGTCACAAAAATTATTGGTGAAATTCATAAGTCTTCTGATAGTGCCAATGATGACGTGGACAAGACAGTTGAGCCTAACATACCCACTGTGCCTAATCAGCTAGTCGAGTCTCCTTGTGTTGAACCTAGTTTTATGGTGATTCCTATCAATTCATCTTTTAGAGAGTCACCTGAATTTCTTGCCAAGGTCCAGCAAATGGTTTCTAATACTTATTCTTCGGGTTGTTTAGAGTTTGTGCCCGAGTCCTCTGTACCTCCATCTTTAGGTGTGTGTCCTTCTAGCATATCATATCTCTCATTCTCCCATCGTTAGGGGTTATGCTTAGAATACCTAATGCATTGCATCTGCCTGTTGCACATATTGATAATATCACTAGGCTGATAGCAATTTGCAATAAAACCTACAAATTTGCTGCATACCCACATAGTATTTTGCAGGAATTTACAGTTGATAATAGGGTGATTGCTTACGAGTTGGATAGCCCGTGGGATCCTGGTATCAGCTCCGTTTTCAGCCAGGATGATGCACCTCGCTCTACTCCCTGTTCCTTGATCGTGCTGCTATCTTCCACCACCGATCTGTCACGGAGACCAGCTCCTCCTCCGCCACCATGGTCTCGACATGATGTTCCCATGCTGCTGCCACGACCACCACCTTGGCCCGATTGAGATGCTTCGTGAGGAGAGTCCTCATTCGACAGGGTCGAGTTCCTCCCACCCCGAGGGAATTGATGAGGACATCACGCAGTTCTTTATCTCTTCATGCCTTAGCTTATTCGAGAGATTTAGTATTTTGTTTCAGCCTTATTTGAGTGTAGCTGTTTTAGCTTTATTTGTGTTCCTTTGTGGGCGTTTAGTACCACATCGGTATTTCCCAGTACTCCTCTCTTGTAAAGCCTATATAAGGCCCCTAGACTATTGTATTAAATCAATGAATGAATGATTAAAACTTTTCCTCAAATTGTGTGCTAAGTTCTTGAGTTCTGCTCTCGAGTTTAGGGTGAGAAGCCCGTGCAAGGGGTGGAAACCCAAATTTTATCTTTTTTCTAGATTTAAATCTTGATTCGATTTGAAGGTGATTGCGATCCAGGTGGTTTTACATCATTTTGGATCGCAATCACCTTCAAATCACCTTCAAATCGAATCTGATACCAAAATGATGTAAAACCACCTGGATCACACTCACCTTCAAATCGAATCAAGATTTAAATTGAGAAAAAGATAAAATTTGGGTTTCCACCCCTTGCACGGGCTTCTCACCCTAAACTCGAGAGCAGAACTCAAGAATTAACACACAATTTGAGGAAAAGTTTTAATCATTCATTCATTGATTTAATACAATAGTCTAGGGGGCCTTATATAGGCTTTACAAGAGGAGTACTGGGAAAAACCGATGTGGTACTAAACGCCCACAAAGGAACACAAATAAGTTAAAACAACTACACTCAAATAAGGCTGAAACAAAATACTAAATCTCTCGAATAAGCTAAGGCATGAAGAGATAAAGAACTGCGTGATGTCCTCATCAACTCCTCTCTCGATCAACAACCTCTACACAAGAGGCAAGACACTAAGCCACACAAGATCAACCTCTCAATAGAGGGATAGAGCACTAAGCCAAACAACAATCACCTCTCACTAGAGAGACAAGGCACAAAGCCAAACAACCACAATCACCTCTACACATAGAGGGATAACAACCAACTCAAACACTCCTCCACAATAACCTCTACACAAAGGGATACCCACAACTCAAAGCAAAGAGATTTACAACACTTGGTGGTCTCACTAACCACAAACCAATTTTCTCACCAAAAACAAGATCTTATAGATAGGATAGATATGATAGCTCAAGTGTGAGAAAAACAAGGTGTTTGGAAATCAAAACACAAAGAAAAATACTTAGAAAAAATGCTAGATAAGATATAAATGAAGATTAAATCCAATATCCCAAATACTCTATTTTTCTTTGATTTTTTCAACCCTGAAAACAAATAAAGATAAAATCTTTAAGCCCAAAAACTCTTGAAAACTTGTTGCAAAAACACTTCTAAAGATGAGAAAATTTGCTCTTGAAATTCTTGTATGAAACAGCCCAAGAAGGGGCTATTTATAAGCCCTCTCAAAATTTGTCCGTTGGCAGCCAAGAAAGGGCAGAAATGCCCTTCCAGTCGACCAGCCAACGGTCATTTTTATGACCATTGTGCCTCCGGTTGACTGCCCGGTCGACCGGGCCAAAGCCAACGGTCGACCGGCCCCACCCAAGAGTGGGGTGCGTTCAGTCGGTCGACCGCGCGGTTGACCGGCCGAATTGGCTGGCCTTTGTGCACGTCTCGTGCACATCGGTCGACCGTGATGGTCGACCGACTCCTTGTCCGGTCGACCGTCTGGTCGACCGCCAGTGCAGTCAGGCTGAGATTTTGGGTATTGAAAAACTTGTCTTTTTAATTCCATTTAAATCCCATAAATACACATAAATTCAACAAAAATAAGTTCTTGTAATATCTTTGAAATACAAATATGTGTGACTAAAATTCAACACATATTACAAACAATTTGAACCATTTTTGTGATATTGAAATTTGGCCTTTAAATAAAATCGGCATTTTCCAAAACTTGGATTTTTGAAATGAAAAACTGTTTTCTCCAAAACTCACATGGATATAAAAACATGATATTGAAACAACATTGAAGCATATTGTATATGGATAGAATCCAAAATACATATAAGATATATATCTATGTTTTTGACTAGAAATCTAAAATCGGTTAAATCAAAAACCAAAACCAATAAACTTGTGTGTGTGTGAACTTGAGCATATCAACACTATCTAATCTTTACACAAGATCTAAACAAACTAAACTAAACAAACCGAAGTCTTCTTGTCTCCAAGCCGATTCCATCCAAACGCGATCCAACGAGTTTGACTCCAACCGAGTGCAATATGCGATCTTGACGCGCGAGCTCTTGAATCTACATGTGTTAGCCCCAAAACTCTTTTGTTGAAGCTAATCACCTACTAAGATCTCGATCAATTATCTGAAATTAATTTAAGCACAAGATCATTAGTAAACTATAACTACATGAGTTAATCATCATCAAAACTAGAGCAATGGGTCTCTGGGCCAACAATCTCCCCCTTTTTGATGATGACAAAACTTATGGAGTTATATATGCATGGATTAAAGTTAAGCTTCATAGAAGCTCTCCCTTAACTCATGCATAGCAATAAACGTAAAGATATGCAATGAATGTTCAACACAAATATGCATAAGCAAATAAAAAAGGTCCAAATACTTCTTCCCCTTTTTGTAAACATATATGGAAACAACAAATGTAAACATGCATATATAAACTCAAAACTCTCCCCTTTTTTGTCAATTCATCAATAAAGGGGCGAAAATAAATCAAACAATAAAATTATATATGCGATATAACATTCATGAAGAGGAGAGACATGAAGTTAGCTCCCCTTGCATACATGCATTACATGAAAAGAGATGACTAAACCTTAATCACATAACACATAATATACAATGTATAACAGTATAAAAGGAGATGTGAAGCTCCCACGACACACGTGTACTACATACCAAAGAAAATCAATCACTTCAATATGAAAAGTACACTCAACATGAATTTATATATAGAGAAGATTTTAAGCTTCCCTTGCATATAAGCAATATATATCAAAACATTATGAAACCTCTATTAAACAAAATTGTTGATACCAATTAAAAATGAAACATTGTAAGTTTTTTGATACCAATGAAATATACCAATTGTAAGTTTGATACTAATTGAAACCAAATTGTACTAATTGAAAATATCTTGTAAATTTTGATTTTGATACCAATTGTAAATATTTTGTAATTTTGATACCAATTGAAAGTAAAAATCAAATTTTTAGGTAAACACAACTTATTTCAATATAGATACCAATTTAAAATGAAACATGATACCTATATTGAAAATGTTAGCATATACCAAATCAAAGCATTTTTCATCATAAAGAATGGGAGTAAGATACCAATTGAAAATAAAGATAAAACACGAATTTTCTCTCCCTTTATGAAATACTAATAAAAATAATGCATAAACTTGTATAAGATACCAATTGAAAAATAATTGACATTAAGGACTAAATCAAGCTTAGCATAAACATAATTTGTGCTTTAAGATGTAAAGATATTGTAAGCACAATCAAGTCATATATATGTATGAAAATGTAAATACCAATCGAAATTGATACTATTTGAACTTTGAGGCATACATATATATAAAACACAAATATGAGTATACAAACATAAAAATATCAATTGTGATACCAATTGAAAATATAATGAGGATCAATTCTATAATTCATACCTACCCCCCTATTCATGCACATGTTTAAATAGATAGTCATTTAAAGCATACAAGGCATGGTCTCCCATCCGACCGCCCTTAGAAGGTAGGGGTTTTGAAAAATAAGTTTTGAAAATAGTTTAACAAGTTTGAAAACTCTACCAAGTGAATAGTAAATAACTAGTTTAAAGTGATTTTGAAAAACTACTTAAGGATCGTCAAAACATGAAACCAAATCATCAAAACTAAATAGGCTTCAAGGTATGTATGTTTTGTCTAAACTAGGAGTATACATACATATCCCAAACACACATGAGTCTATAATAGAAATTTATATGAAAAACAAGAGACTCTAGGATAGACATGTATATTAAAGTTTTGACAAAATTGACATATACATGAAGCTAAATATATTATTATGAAAACATGTACAAACTAGGGAATACAAGTTGAAATGTAAGAATCATCAAAAGTAGGCTATACTAGTACATCTAATGAGTACAAATGAGCAACATAGTACAAACATATAATAATCAATTTGTGGCTCACTAGTTGTACAAGTATTGACACAAGTTTTAATGAAAACTACATCTAAACAAGTAATCAAAATATGAAGTATAAAACAAAAAAACATAAGCCAATATGAGCATTATGTTAAATGCACATGTCTTAGACTAGGATATACAACATAGCTAAACTATACTGAGAAACACAAAAAATAAGTTCATATGAACATGGGTGTATCTCAAATACTACATATGTATATCACAAGTCTAATTATCAGGGCATTTAACATAGTAATCATGAAAAATCAAAACATGCTAAAAATCAATAATGAAAGCATGTAAACTAAATCGGAGTTAGAGATAGTTACCAAAACCATTAGGGCTAATCTCTAGATCTCCAAACCATGGTAGTCTTCCCACCAAACTTCCCTTGAAAGTGATGCATCCAAAAGTGTCACTGTATAGCTCGGAACGCATTCACCTCAAGGCACCAATGCTCTCACGTCAAGCGAGAGCCCACACTTACATCAAATACAATAGGGGTGAATTTTGGTACCCATACCTTATTGGGTCCATGGGGGTTAGCACCTTTCCTAACTCAAACAAATTTATTTGCAAAATTTACATTATGTACTTTATCATAACAAAACTTTACAAGGGGGCCCTTACGTCCACAATGTGTACAAGTGTACACATGAGCATACATGGAATCATGTGTATGAGCATGATGAGCATGTGTATGCCGTGTATGGTGTGTATGCATATGAGGAGCATGTTTTTTGCAAAACATGGATACCAACCGTGTGTGATTCATGACATATTGGTTCAAAGTGGAGCCCAACAATCAACATTCTTTTTAACATATTTATATTATTTCAATGTTAGAAGAAGAAGTGGAGCATGCAATAGGTATACTAGATGATGGAGCATGACAAACATGAGAATCTAAATCATTTTTCAAAGATTTATTTTCATTAGAAATCAAATCCAATTCTTTTGAAATTGAAGCAATTTTATTTTTCAAAGTTTCATTCTCTTTTAAAACAAAATCAAATTTTGAAGATAGAACTTCATTTTTCTTCAAAAAATATGTCACAATCATTTTTGTTTTTCAAAATTTACTTTCTTTTAGGGAAAGGTCAAGTTGTGATTTCAATGAGTTCCTTTCAATTGAATCTCATTCAAATCAAGTTTTGAACATAAGTCCTTATTTTCTTTATTAATTTAAAGCTTTTCTTTTTCAAAACTTGGTATTTTTCAAGCAAGTTTTCACAAATAATGGAAAGCTCTTCATTTAAAGCATCAGCATCCATGCTATCATAATCATTATTAGAAGAGCTAGCACAATCACCTAGATGGGTGTCCGAGTTTACCTCAAGGGAGTCATTTCCTTGGACCATGTAGTAAGGTTGGTCGGACATCTCCACTAGTTCTTTCTTCACGTAGTTCATCGTTTGTAGCCTTGGAGAGGTCAAGTGTTTCACACTGCAAAACCGGAATCACAATGAGAAACCATACATAAATATTTTTTACTTATAGCGCATCTAAGTGCCTCTAGGGCTTGTGCATTGGCCTCTATATGCTTGCTATTACCAAGATAAGATTTCTTGATAGCGGCAAGGTGAACATGCATACCTAGGATTTTAAGGTACATGGACATCCTAACTTTCCAAACATCAATATTGGAAGTATCATACAAGGGAGGGGTCATGAAGTCCGTGAGTGTGTGTAAACAAATAAGTGTGCAAATGCAAATCTAGATTAGCAAGCCAAGATCTTACTCCTAGGTGGTTAAACCTAATGTCAGGAGCATAGGCTATGATACCAATTGTAAGTACACGTAGAGGGGGGGTGAATATGTGAATGACTAATCTATGACAAATAATGTGGAATTAAGAACTAATTGCAACACACTTAGTGTAACCAAAGAGTGTAGCCGAATTCTCGGTGAAGGGCTCTGGACTAATTCCTCTAAATTCCTCTAAATAAGAGTTGAGGTACTATTTGAAGCTCTCTTGGTTTAACACAAGTATGACACAAACAATAATAAGCATGTATGATATGATCAATATGATGCAATGCACAATATAAGAGAGAGAGAGTTAGAGATAGTGGATCAATCACAAACACAAAGATATGTTTCGAGGTTGAGCACCTAGCTCTACGTTCCCGCCTTCACACAGAAGGATTTCCACTATATCGTCCACACATGACTTCCCACATAGGGAACCTCCACTGAGGATTTGAGTAATACAAACTTGGAGTACACAACTCCTCTCTCAAACAACAACCTCTACACAAGAGGCAAGACACTAAGCCACACAAGATCAACCTCTTAATAGAAGGATAGGGCACTAAGCCAAACAACAATCACCTCTCACTAGAGGAACAAGGCACAAAGCCAAACAACCACAATCACCTCTACACTTAGAGGGATAACAATCAACTCAAACACTCCTCCACAATCACTTCTACACAAGAGGGATACCCACAACTCAAAGAGATTTACAACACGTGGTGGTCTCACTAACCATAAACCAATTTTCTCACCAAAAACAAGATCCTATAGATAGGATAAATATGATAGCTCAAGTGTGAGAAAAACAAGGTGTTTGGAAATCAAAACACAAAGAAAAATACTTGAGAAAAATGCTAGATAAAGATAAAAATGAAGATCAAACCCAATATCCCAAATACTCTATTTTTCTTTGATTTTTTCAACCCTTGAAAACAAATAAAGATAAAATCTTTAAGCCCAAAAACTCTTGAAAACTTGTTGCTAAAACACTTCTAAAGATGAGAAAATTTGCTCTTGAAATTCTTGTATGAAACAATCCAAGAGGGGGCTATTTATAAGCCCTCTCAAAATCTGCCAGTTGGCAGCCAAGAAAGGGCAGAAATGCCCTTCCGGTCGACCGCCCGGTCGCCCAGCCAACGGTCATTTTTATGACCGTTGTGGCTCCGGTCGATCGCCTGGTCGACCGGGCCAAAGCCATCGGTCGACCGCTTGGTCGACCGCCCCCACCCAAGAGTGGGGTGCGTTCAGTCGGTCGACCGCGCGGTCGACCGGCCGAATTGGCTGACCTTTGTGCACGTCCCGTGCACATCGGTCGACCGTGACGGTCGACCGACTCCTGGTCCGGTCGACCGCCAGTGCAGTCAGGCTGAGATTTTGGGTATTGAAAAACTTGTCTTTTTAATTCCATTTAAATCCCATAAATACACATAAATTTCACAAAAATAAGTTCTTGTAATATCTTTGAAATACAAATATGTGTGACTAAAATTCAACACATATTACAAACAATTTGAACCATTTTTGTGATATTGAAATTTGGCCTTTAAATAAAATCGGTATTTTTCAAAATTTGGATTTTTGAAATGAAAAACTGTTTTCTCCAAAACTCACATGGATATAAAAACATGATATTGAAACAACTTTGAAGCATATTGTATATGGATAGAATCCAAAATACATATAAGATATATATCTATGTTTTTGACTAGAAATCTAAAATCGGTTAAATCGAAAACCAAAACCAATAAACTTGTGTGTGTGTGAACTTGAGCATATCAACACTATCTAATCTTTGCACAAGATCTAAACAAACTAAACTAAACAAACCGAAGTCTTCTTGTCTCCAAGCCGATTCCATCCAAACGCGATCCAACGAGCTTGACTCCAACCGAGTGCAATATGCGATCTTGACGCGCGAGCTCTTGAATCTACATGTGTTAGCCCCAAAACTCTTTTGTTGAAGCTAATCATTTACTAAGATCTCGATCAATTATCTGAAACTAATTAAGCACAAGATCATTAGTAAACTATAACTACATGAGTTAATCATCATCAAAACTAGAGCAATGGGCTTCTGGGCCAATAGTCTCCTTTAAAATCTCACAGTTTAGAGGCACTGAAGGTTCTCTGTTGATCAGATACACCGCTGTGTTGACTGCATTTGCCCAGAACTGCTTGGGCAAACCTGCGTGTATCCGCATGCTCCGGACACGCTCCAAAATAGTTATGTTCATGCGCCCCGCCACTCCGTTTGATGAGAGTTCTCGGGAACCGTCTTTACTCTTCGGATTCCCCGGCTTGCGCAAAACTCTTCGAATCTGCTATCTCAGTATTTGCCCTCGTTGTCGGACTTCAAGCACTTAAGCTTCTGACCTGATTCATTCTCGACTTGGGCCAACCATTTCTTAAACACCTCGAACACATCCGACTTATGTTTCAAGAAATACACCAAGACCTTCCTACTAGAATCATCGATGTAGGTCACAAAATACAATGAGCCTCCGAGAGAGGGAACTGAAGCCTTACCCCAGCATCGGTATGCATTGACTCTAACTTTTCTGCGTTTGGAGTCTTTTCTCACTGTTGAGAAACTGACTCGTTTCTGCTTTCCGTAGACGCAGTCAGTGTTCTAAATGGCGGCCACAGCGGCTACATCGGCCGGAAAAATTTATCGGAGATGGGGATATATTGGGGATATATCAGGGATATTTTCAAAAAATCGGATGTCAAAATCGGACTGTAATATACATATCTTCTTGTCTTAAATTACATCTCAATATGGACAATATATACATAAATTATATAAATCTACATAAACATCAAACTTATATGTTTAAGATATACTTAACTCGATAACTTGCATAAAGCCTATGAATCCATAATCACTATCCAAGTGTAGAATCTTCAAAAATGTCACATTGTCACATCACTCGAATTACCCAAATATCTAACCTAGAAATTGGGTGTAAAACGCTATATCGGGTCCAAAATCGCTGAAATTGCGGCCGATATATCGGGTCCATGCCTATTTATCGGCAATTTTGGATGAAAAATGCTATATCGGTTTGGATGTGCCAAATCATTGCGGCTAGGTGCCGTAAACGCAATATCGGCACAATATCGGGGTTATATCGGGGATATTTAGAACACTGGACGCAGTCTTCACAGAAGTCTAGTTCAACAGACTTTAATCCCGGCAGCTTATCCTTGGAGAGCATCACCTTCATTCTCTTCTCGCTTATATGCCCAAGTCTCCGATGATACACCTCGACATCCGCCTCCTACGAAGCAACTTAAATTGATGGCCTAGACACGACGTCATGTAGAGGGTAGCTTCCTGTGGGCCATCACCATGGCACCTTTAGTGATCTTATATACATCACCATCGAGGGTGGTCTTCATCCCTATGTCCGCAAGCTGTCGGACATAGATTAGGTTTCTCTTCAGCTTTGGTACATGTCTGACGTTCCTCAACTTCACTGGTGAGCCCTAACCATCACATCGCCTTTCTCGACAATGTCACATGGTTCATTATCTCTCAAGTAAACCTTCCCAAGTCAACCTCTCATATAGTTTTGAAAGATATCTTGTCGGGAAGTGGCGTGAAAAGAGACGTCAGAGGCAATAACGCACGACTCGTTGGATTAATGGACTCAACCAAGGAGAGAATCAAGGCATCAGATCCATCACTCTCCATGATATACAAAGAATCCTTCTTTCCTTTGCCTTTTTCATCCTTTATCTGCTTGCAGTCTTTCAGAATATGCTCCTTCTCACCACACGCTGACATCCTGCACCTCTCGACTTGGATGTACCTCTCACGGATTTTGATTTTGACCTTTCATTCTTTTTATTATCTTTACTCCCAGACCTCCCTCTCCGATCGACACTCAGGGCACTCCCTGATGTCTCAGCCGACCTTGAAGATTACCTGCGCGCCTCTTCGCTAAGAAGAACACCCACCGCGTCATCAACCTTTAAGGTTTCTGTCCCACAGGAATTACTCACCGCCATCACGAGACTATCTCAGGTCTCCGGCAGACTGGACAACAGAACTAGCGCTCTGATTTGTCTTCGAAATTGATCTCAACCGAATCCAATTGGCTCGTTAGCATGTTGAATTCGTTGAGATGCCCAACAAGGCTTCTGCTGTCAGCCTTCTTTAGGTTGAACAACTTCTTCATCAAGAATACCTTGTTTGACACCGAGGGTTTCTCGTACATCTTCGATAGCGCAACCATCAAGTCTTTAATCGTCCTTTCCCTAGAGATGTTGGAGGCAACCGTCGATGCCAGGGACAATCGGATCGCCCTTAGGGCTTTCCGACCTAGAATCTCTCACTCACCATCGGACATCTCTTTTGGCTTGTGAGTCTTTCCGCCGAGAGGAAGATATATATCTTTCTGGTATAGGTAGTCTTCGCTCTGCATCTTTCAGAATCCGAAGTTCACACCGTTGAATCTTTCAACTCTGTTTTTTTTCTTCATCAGCCATCTCGAATCAAAGCTCTGATACCTGTTTTAAGGGGAAGGACTTTCTTGATGACGATGAACAAGAACAAATCAGATCAAAAGAGAGGAACAAGTTCACAGATCTATCAAAAGACAACACACATAACACCAGAAATTACGTGAAAAACCCAAAACAGAGAAAAATTACGGAGTCGCTCGCAAATCCACTATCATCGAGAGATTACAGGGAAATAAAGAAGAATACCTCACGGTTGCTCTTTACAATAGCTCTAGGTTTTCGCCACCACACACTCTATCTACGGCGCATCTCTTTTTATAGAGAAAACTAGGGTTACAAGTTGTGACATTCTTAAACAGTCCTTGTCACGTGATTTGAGTTTCCTGTATCACAGAGCCTCCAGGCTGGACCGCATTCGCTACGTCTTACTGCGCCTCGAGGATGTTCCTCTACTCTGTCGCTCGGACTGCTTCTCCTGAGACTCCGAGTAATCTCCCGAACATTTGTACATGCCTCCATCTGAAACTTCAAGTTCGCCCATACTCACCTGTACTATGCCTTTACTCGAGGAGAAAGCGAGATAGTCCAGTCCTCGGGAGACTCTTCCCGAGGCCCTGCTGCTCTGAGTCACCCAGGATGGACTTCTCGACTTCTTAATCCCACTGCGACTGGGCTCGTAGTTCTTCTTACGTAATACTTCTCCGAGGGTGATTCTCCATTTAGGTTAGCAATCAGGCTCCACAGCTTCAACAGATATGTAGAACAAAAACTGGTACATAGAACATTACCTCCAGATAGGCTTCTTCAGATGTTTTAGTCAAAACAAAATACATTATCTGAACTTATTAGGATCATGAAGGAGTTGTGTTTTTGTATACATGTGTATGTATTAGTTTGATTATAAAAGTTAAGCAAGGTGTACCTCTCTTTTACAAACATTTTTATTTTGTTATTTCCTCTTTTATATATACGTATCTGAAAGAGCTTTCACTTTTCAAGATAAACTGACTCACAAGTGCCATTCTAGCACAATGGTAAAACCTCTTTGCAGTGGGCAAGAAGTCTAGGGCTCAAATCCCACTTGCACCAGGGTACAACCTATATTCCCAAAAAAGAAAAAAAACTATCTCGTGTGTGCCTCTTTTCTCTCCTCTTCCAAAGGACATTACTTGTTATCTCTTTGCCTTCTTCTACTAGTTTCATTAATCTCAAGAAAATTAAAGAGCCACATCCTTTACAAAGGGTTTTCAGAAACTTAATGTTAAAAGTTCTGGAACATTGAAATCATTGATCCAACTCGATCTAAAGGATCAATTTCAAATGAAAAAAATCATTGCATTTTGTTTGAAAAGTCAAGGATGTTTTTTCCTCAAACTTTTGTCAGTTCTTTAGTTTACCAAAATTTCTTTTTATTCTCTTTAACTTTGATGTCAATTTATTCTCTACGAAGTTTTTCCTATATCCTATAATATGCAGACATGCCTTTTTTTTGTCATTGAGAGAATCCACAAGGGGACACATGCCTGCAGGATTTTCCATTTGGTATTTGTCTTCTCTCATGTGCTCAGTTTCAGGGAACCATGATTTGGTTGCAATTTTAGTCATCAGGAGGCATCAATGATAATTCAAAGTTTCAAAGAACATACCAATTGACGTGCAACTATTGTCAAGCAAATAATTGCACAATGTGGGTCATGATTATTCTTTCTCCATTTTACAAAATGTTATGTTCATTTCAAGGATCAAGATCAAAGAGTTAGTGAAGCAATTGTTTTTGTAAAGAGAAATCAAATTAGTGAAGCAATCACTGATTGATTAACAAGTATCTTATTTGTGGTGCTGTACAGAATAACTCTTTTGGATTTCAAAGAGAGTAGCCTCATGAATACCTATACTGTAATTCCTCTGATGGATGACTTCAATCCTTGTAACCAATGTTGGTAATGTGTTTGAGCTAGAGTAACTTTTTGAAAAGCTAGATTTGATTGTTCCAGGAGGGAGTAGCCTAAAATATACCTATGTTGGACTTCCACTCACATATACCTTGTAACCAGTATTGCTGATGTGCTTTGGTGGTTCTAAATTCATTAAGACTATCTGGTATTGGCTAGAAAGTATCTCATCCTTGTTTGTTATTGGCTAGGCCTGGGCAGATTACCTACTGACTATATTGAAGAACAAAAGAAAAATACATAGGAGCAGAAGTGGAAGGTAGGATATTTAAAAGGAAAAACGAGTAAAAAGGAGAGAAAAAAGAATGAAAGAAGAATTTTATAAAAAATGGAACACCCACCAGAAATAGGAAACTTGATACAGGATCTGTTATGAGGTCTGCACAAAGCAAATAATGGATAAAAGAAACAGATACGGGATTCAGCAGTTTAATTATTTTCATTTGGTTCTGTGTTTGGGTTTTCATTTTTCGGGTCCTTTAAATATGACTCCAGTTAGCACATTTTTACCAGAGTTTTTGTTGTTTACTTTAGTTAGTTTATCATTGCTTAAGTGTTTATTTTAGTCTAGCTTTCATTATTGTAACTCTATTTTGAATCATTTACCTTATTTGGAAAAGAAAATATGTCTAATAATATCGAATGTGATAGAGTCATGTTGAATTGAGAAGTAAATAGCATGAGAACTGTTCCACGAGATACATATATATGCCCCATCACTATAGGCTTGTATCAACTACCAGCATTAGGTCCTCGTGTCATTTTATTAATTATAGATAAATTTAACATATTCAGTAAGAGATTCCACTCTGAAATTGTATTTGCAGAAAGACTAGAAAGATAATTGTCAAGTTATAATGCGGAGAGAGGCCTTAGAAGTAATCCATGGGCCTAATAACTTACTGTGTTCATGACATTTACAAAGAATTTTGGGTTTCTCTATTAGTTTCCAGCTTTTTGTTGGATTTTATGAGGTCTATATCAGTCTTTTACCTTTAATCTCAGCTTATCTTGCATTAGTAAATTATCAGTTTTCTCCTTTGTTTTTCATGGTAAGCACACCTGAGGTTGGTTTATATAATTTTTAAAGATTTATAATCAGATATAATCAGGGGCGCGAATACTCATAGCCATAAAAGTTAAAAATACTAGATTTATAGCACGTGCCACTGCATGCGCAAAAAATTTATCCAAATGCTGTAAATGTGGATCAATCTTATCAAATACTTGAACTAATGTGACTTCCAGTCTCCCAAGCAACAATTTTAAACACTTCTCCAATAACAATATGACTCACATTCCCCAAGATAACACATTAAATAATTCCAATAGCAATTTCATAATTAATTAGGATTGTAGACCTCAAAGTATTTCTATTATAATAGTAGATTTATGCGCTGCAATTTGAAAAGGTGATAGGACCATAGTTAATGGAGCAATAAGGACTCGAGGGAGGCTTAATAAACTTGGTGGAGTCAATTAAGAACGATATAGTAGCGCTCAATTTAACCGAGGATATGGCACTTAATTGAAATGAATGGAAGAAAAGGATTAGTCTCGCCTACCCCAGAAATTTGGATAAAGGTGTTGCTGCTGCTGTTGTTGTACAAAAGTCGTTCTAAATGGATCATATAGCAAAATTTTAAGTTGGCATGCAAATATTTTTCTTAATCTTAGCATCACATTAGATGTATTCCTGCACACAAAAATTTATTGTTATTGTGGAGAAGACAACTAAAATGAAGAATATTTAGTAGATATCATATCTGAAATCAGAGTTCACTAATCTTTGCGGCTTATTGATTTGGAAGCTAAGAATTTTCAATCTACGTGCCAGTCATCCAGGTTTTCTTGTTCAAAATTTTGAATTGTCATTAGAAGAATAATATTAAATAGAACTGCAAATAACCATCAAATTGAACTGAAAATACATAAACAGTGCAAACCTTAAAACGTATTTGTTCTTTCTTTTTTTCTTTTTGGAGCGTATTGCTTCTCTGCACCCTCACTGTCTGAGAGAGAGGAGCAATAGAACTACCATTGCTATAAAGAAGCTTCTATTTAGTTTGGAAAGCAACATTACTATATAATCGTGATATATGAATATAACAATCATATCCTAAGCAGGGCCCTCAGCCTTGTTATCCTCTCTCCGAGCCTTGATGTTACTTCATGCATCAATGCTCAAGTAAACATAAGAATCATATCCTAAGGAGAGCCCTCGGTCCTAAAATCCTCTTGTTGAGTCTAGATGTTTCTTTCGTGTATCAATGCTCCTTTAGTCTTTCAAGTGCTTTGTCAAAGGCAATTAGTTTCTCCACCTAGCTTCACCTCATATGGATTCTTAATTCCAATGGTTGGTGCTGTATTCATGCGCCTCTGTGTCCAAAGCTCCAGGGATGGAAGCCTACCTCCTGTCGCTCTACCACCGGTGCTTCTTGAGAGATTTTCTTAATTCACACAATCTTGCATTTATACAATTAACATTATAGAATTTATAATTTGTTATATATTGGTTGACCACGTGTCCCATTGAATAGGTTAGTTGCATGATGGTGTGACATTGAATTGGTTACATACAGTACAATCATTAGGATTATGAATATGCCAAGCCAAAAAAAAGTCAGATTTGTTACATACAGTACAATCATGATAATGAATATGGTAAGGAAAAGATAGAAGTATGAAACAACTAGTCATTCAAAGGTGTACACCTGGACTTGTTTATTATTATGTTCAAGGATAGGGTCTGTCTATACACCTATGCTAACAACTGTTGATATGTTGCATTTCTCCCGTGTCACTGGTGTTAGAAACCTAGGCGCATGGGATCCGACTTTGAGAAGGACATCTGGAATGAATCTGCCCTAGTGTTGTCATACGTGGTTGTCTTACTCTTACCCACTACCTTATGATATGTGTCAGTAGAATATGCCGTATTGACAGGATGTAAAATGATAATTTATGTCTTGAATATCTTCAATTTGTCAAAACAATTTCCTATACCAAATGAATGCTTCGTAAAATCTGCAGAGCCCATTTGATGTGAATTTTAATGTGTTACCGCCTGCGCACGATATCTAATCATAGTACTTTGCAGGTCGAATCCTCAAGGTAGATGATTATCTCTAGTTTAATAATCTTATTTAGGCGAATTGAGAAATAAAAAGAAGGATATTTGGTTGTTTAAAGATTTCTAATAATTTGAGAAAGCACAAACATCTAGGTTTGAATTCACTAGATTAATAACTAGATTTCTCTCTCAGAATCACCATTATAATTATCAATTTATTTTCTTAAAGCATAAATTATACATGATTATGTAATAGCCTATCAATTTAGATTAAAGTAACAACTATAAGAAATATAATCAAAATTAATTAGATCTAAATATGATAATTCTAGATTTCTAATCTTAAGGATATGTTTATTATTTAACAATATATAATCTATCAAAATCTTGCTTATCTAAGAATTATCATATTTTAAATCTAGCATAATCTTGTGTTTATTTTCATTGAAGTACAAAATAAAACTAATTTAGTTTCATCTAACTTAGATACTTTCTAAGATTTAGTTGCTCATAATTAGATCAAGAACAACATAAATATAATAGTAAAATGAATTCATGAAACAACATAAATTGATCAACTAAAAATAAAGATTTTTATTAATTAAAAAACTTAGAAACATGAACTTGAAGAACAATGCTTGGATTTTGAAGAACAACAAGAAACTCCAAGAACTTCTACGATTTTTATATCAAATATTGTCTCTTAACCCTAGAATTCCCTCTCTTTTTATAGCCGAAAGAGGGGTACAAGAGATTAAAACAAATATGGTGAAAATCTGGCACAATTTTTGACTTGATTTATTTTTGTCACTTGATTCTCCATATTCTTTGATTTGATTTGTTTTAATTACTTGATTCTTCACAATTTTTGATTTGATTTGCTTTAATCACTTGATTCTCCACAGTTTTTGACTTGGCTTGATTTGCTTTGCCTTTAACTGCTTGATTTGCTCTCATGTAGATCTGAATATGATTGATGTAGTTGGGCTTTGGGCTTGTTAAAGTTCATCTTTTGAGTTTCTTTTCTTTATTTTTTTATTCAAAATCTAACTTCTGCAAAAAAATACTAAATATATCCTAGTAGCATTATTTATGAATAAAAAACAGATAAATAGGAGTATAAAAGTGTAACAAAATGATGTTAGTCACCATTCTTTATTGAAGCTATGTTATATTGTAGAGTGAATGCATTTAACCAACGTGTGCCTGAGTTAGATCTGATAGTAAACCAAACATAAAAATCATTTCCCATGTACTCTCTAAACCTGAATAAACTAAAAAGTGGACCAAAATTAACAACAGTTTCAACTTGGGTGTTGACACAGCACTGGGAGACAACATCTTCTGTTCCACACTGGTTTCAAGTGTATTCGATGTTGTATGCCTCACATATGCTATGTAAAAAAGACTTTGGATTTCTGTCATTTGTCACCTTGTTTAAAAGTGCAAATTTTGAGATAGAAGCCCGTATATTGGAGACCCGCCTTCAAAAAGAGGAGAGGACCGGAGAAGCTTCTTTTCCAAGGGCTTTCTCTCCACCTTTGCTCCTAATCTCAATGTAAGCTACTGTTGGTTCTCATCTCTTCCCTTTGGCGTCTCTTGTTTCTCGACTTTCTTCCATAGAGGGTGCACTGGAAGATTTTATAGGTAATACATATGGACTACGGAGAGTATAAACTTTTTGTTTTGCATTTTTTCTCCTCTCACCCCTTTGGGATTTGTGGCGTTATATCATTCACTTTTGTCAAGGTCTCATGAACATGGTTCAAAGTCTCGGTCTCGGCCGCCGACTCGGCCGGCACCGAGACGGATCGGTCTCGGCGACTCGGATCGGACTCGGGCGATACGCAAAAAACGCTACATAGAGCGCCAAAAAAATTATGAAAAAATCATGACAAATCATAAAAAAATGTAAACATCCAAATTCATGCATCACATATTCAAAACATATCACCTAACACTCAAAACATAACGTGAAAGCATAAATACAAGCGTCGTCGGTAGAAAAATATCAAAATACATGCTAAATTAAGTTAAATTAACTTTACCTAAACTAAACTAAATTAAATGACATTAAATGCAAGTTAATTAGAGAGAGAGAGAGGAACAGAGAGAGGGAGAGAGACGGAGACAGAGGAGAGAGAGGGGAACACAGTGGAGGAGAGAGAGAGAGAGACGGAGAGAGAGAGGGACAGAGAGAGAGACAGAGAGAGACTGACAGGGAGAGGGAGAGAGAGAGACAGAGAGGGGGAGAGAGACAGAGAGGGGGAGGGGGAGAGAGAGAGATACAGAGAGAGAGAGAGAGAGAGACAGAGAGAGAGAGAGAGATACAGAGAGAGAGATACAGAGTGAGAGAGAGAGTCCGACAGAGAGAGAGATACAGAGTGAGAGAGAGATACAGAGGGAGAGAGAGAGAGATAGAGTCCGACAGAGAGAGAGAGAGACAGAGAGAGAGAGTCGCTGCGGAGAGAGACAGACAGAGAGAGAGAGAGCCGGGTGAGAGAGTCTCCGCCGGAGAGAGAGAGAGAGAGCAGAGAGAGACAGAGAGAGAGCCGGAGAGAGAGTCTCCGCCGGAGAGAGAGAGAGAGAGCAGAGAGAGAGACGAAGAGAGAGAGAGAGGCAGAGAGAGAGACGCTGCGCCGCTGCGGGGGAGAGAGAGAGAAAGAGAGGGAGAGAGAGGCACAGAGAGAGGGGGAGAGAGAGAGAGACTGAGAGGGAGAGAGGGGAGAGGGGGAAGTTACCTGCAGACGGACGGCGACGGCGACGGCGACGGCGACGGCAACGCGGGGGGACGGCGAGGGCCTCGCGGGGGGGACGACGAGCGCGAGAGAGAGAGATCAGATCTGATCTCTCTCTCTCCCTCAGCGCGTTTTAAGGGAGGCGTCACGGGCGCCGAGTCGACCCGGATCGGGTCCGACTCGGACCCGACTCGGTCAACTCGGCCGAGTCGTGAACGACTCGGCCGAGTCGGCCGAGTCGGACCCGATCCGGGTCGACTCGCCGATCTTCTATTGACTCGGCCCTCCGAGTCGTACCGGAGGGCGCCGAGTCGGATACGACTCGGCCGAGGCCGAGTTTACGAACACTGCTCATGAAACATAAAGCTTTTATTGGTCCTACGGCTATGATATTTTGTGGATACTGGGTCACAATTCATGTCATTAGACCTATTCTATGGATCTTGATTTTAATCTTGTTTGTGTGGTGTGAGGATATTATGAACACTTGAGTTGTGTAATGTTGTGTTTTAGCTGAATGACAAAAATGTGTTGGACGTAAAGCTGGCATCAACATTCATTTTGTTTTGCATTTTATAAGTTTGAGTTTTAGTTGAAACAAAAAAGAATATTCTTATGATTTTGCCATCTCTTTAGATTTTCCCCTCCTGTTAATTGATTTTTTCTTGTTCTGTATTAGTTAGCTAATAGCTATTGTTTTAGACTGAACCATGGTAATACATTGCATATTATGAAACCGGCCTTAAGACCCAACCTATATTTATTATTTTATCAGGTTGGGTTTGGGGTGGGTGTTCCTTACCTTTTGTTGGGCTCGGTTTGACTTTCAACTTGACTTAGGTGCTGTGACAATGTCATTTCATGCGACATCGCTTTGCTGCACTTCAGAGGTTATCTCAACCCTTGGGGAGTTATAGGGCTGTAAGGAAATAGTAAAATGAGAATCCTTTTGTGTATGGAGAGGAACAATGAGGTTCCACGGGCCCTGCTAGGCCTATAAATGATTTCCAACTGGAAGAAGAGAATGTGGCTCTTACCTCGTTAGGTTGAGAATTCAATTAATCATTCCAGAAATTCATAGAACGCGTCAACCTCTTTACTCTTTAATAGCATCATTTTGAAAGAAAGGTGTTTCGGTCCCTTTAGCACTAATAATTCTTTAGCTATCTGCTTTGTGCCGCTGACACATTGCCTTCACATTCTAAGGTCTGTCTGAAGGATTGGTAATCTTGTATCCATGATTTACCATCTGTTAATTGATAAAATATTCCCCCCTTCTCTTTGATTGTCAGATTTTACATTACACTAGATTCTCTCATTTGCAGAGGGTTGCTATATTTAACTTTTATTTTCTTCTTTCCTCTTGTCGGTTTTCTCCTTTTAACACCCCCCCCCCCCCCCCCCCCCCCGCCACCCCACAAAAAAAAAAAAAAAAACACACACACACAGCCCTCCAAAAAAGGAAAAGAAAGAACAAAGAAAAGAAAAAAGATGGTGGGTGGGTGTCTCCAAATTTCTTGAGTCCCCCAGGACCTAAGAGAATGGGTCTAGGGATTTTCTATTTTCGTCTTCCAGTACATGTTTTCTGACAAAAAGGAGGCTTCCTGTGCATTGTCCAATCTCACAGGTCATGAACTAGGGGTTTTCCATCATAATCTGACTATTGGTAGTTTGAATAATACCTGGTAAAATAGTGACTTGAGCTGTCTTGTAACTCAAAAACACTAAATCTTCTGTAACTCTATATAGTTTTAACAAAGTCTTGTTGCTGTAACCAACTGAACTTAAAGTAATTTGTATGTTTATGGTAAGATTCTTATCTAGTCTCAAGCTAACGGATGGCTAGAGACATCGTTTTTTTGACAATCTTCAGTGAACAACAATAATCACATTGCTCAAGTTTCACAGTGTAGGAATGTGGTGTGGCTTCCAGGAGCAATATCTGAAGCATCTGTAACCACCAGTGTCTGCTCTTCTTGTGCTCCAGGTTATCCTATCATGGATATCTGATGTCTTTGTTTATCTCAACTCACAATTATGTAATTTGACATTTTTTCCCCTTCTCTTTTATGATAAGTTGCCCTATTGTTCTTCTGTTTTATACAGGACCTGTTTTCCAGATTCAATTTAAGTTTCGCCGGTTAGAGATACCACCAAATTATGATGTTGATCATTTAGGTATGTAGAAAAGTGTTAAGACATTACAATTGATTGATAGTTGCCTTAATTTGTAATTTTGTGTCCAAAGAACCATCTTTCTTATGCTTGATTCAGATTAAAAATGTGATTCTCGAACTGATTAAGTACAATGTCTCAATACAAGTACAATGTCTCAATACAATGAAAATTACCTTAATAACTTAATCTCTTGACTGCTGATTACATGGTTTAATGTTGTCGACATGAAGTTTTATCCCTACAGGACCTGTTTTCCAGATTCAATTTAAGTTTCGCCGGTTAGAGATACCACCAAATTATGATGTTGATCATTTAGGTATGTAGAAAAGTGTTAGACATTACAATTGATTGATAGTTGCCTTAATTTGTAATTTAGTGTCCAAAGAACCATCTTTCTTATTCTTGATTCAGATTAAAAATGTGATTCTCGAACTGATTAAGTACAATGTCTCAATACAAGTACAATGTCTCAATACAATGAAAATTACCTTAAAAACTTAATCTCTTGACTGCTGATTTCATGGTTTAATGTTGTCGACATTGTCTAAATTTATCCCTGTCTAAGTTTTATCCCTGTCTAAGTTTTATCCCTGTCTGATTAAGTACAATGTCTCAATACAAGTACAATGTCTCAATACAATGAAAATTACCTTAATAACTTAATCTCTTGACTGCTGATTACATGGTTTAATGTTGTCGACATGAAGTTTTATCCCTGTCTAAATTTATTCAAGCATAGAAAACAGATTCAAATGATTTTTTCTGTGTTAAAAAGGTTTTTCTCATTGTTTTCACCTAGTACAAATAGTTATTTGCTGTTTGAAAATGCAATGGAAGATCAAAGGTACACTACATGCTTAGTTACAAACATATGCTGTGCATCACTTGCTAGTTTTGCTTGATCACATATCTAGATGGAGAAGTATCTTCTTGAGTTTGATCTTAATTAGTTTATATTTGTTGCTAAGTTTCTTGAATAAACTGTTTTAACTTATTATCACAGTGATCTCAGATTAATTGGGAATTATCGATTTCAGTTTAATAGGTGTAACCCTGTAGGCATAATTCTAGTTTCCTTTCACTAGTATCTAAATAAATTTATGGGAAGTAGATTAACATCCCTGGAAGGGTAAAATAGCAATGCTCATAGGATAGATGTGCATGGTATTTCTTCTCAAGAAGGCGTGCTTGCTTCTAAAGGCGTCAAGCATACAATTCCTTCTATCCACATTCTAATATCTAGTTAGGGTTTGCTAACGCATGGGGAGGAAAGAGCTCTTATTCTCCCTGAATAGAATGCAAAATTTTGGCAATTTCATTTTCAGTCATCGTCACATCTTCTGTCAAATAGGGTTAGTTGTGGAGCAGAAGGCTTTGTAAGATGTTTTGTCAAGTTTTGGAACCAGCTATCAAAATACCAGTCCTTAACTTTGTGCCAAATTCCTTGACGAGGAAATGGGCTTTGCCATAATTCCAGAAGGCAAATTTGTCAGGTAGGAGAACCTATTTGTCGTGCAGTTTAATCTAGTGCCGCTGAGCTGCAAACCTTTTAAACTCTTCAGTCTAATATAGAGTTTGTCAGAATTGGGAAATAAATGGCATACACTAGATTGAAGTAACTTTCTCTTTATATAGATGAAGAAGAATGACAAATTACAAAAATGTCCTTTCTTGTAACATACTCTAACACTCCCTCTCAAACTGGAGTATAGATATCAAATATCTCCAGCTTTTTACAAACACTAGAAAAAGATCTGCTAAACAAAGCTTTCGCAAACAAAAATCTAAGAAATAAATAAATGTTGAAATGGTTGAAAATAAATATTGAATGATTGATGCGACTCCAAAGTTGCAAATCAAAGCAAACTGAATCTAGATCGAATTAAACACTTGAGCGAAGATTGCACACGAAAAGTCAAACGTTCGTGTTCTTGGATAGGTATAGGATTTTAGAGAGATTCAAACTAAGAAGAAGAGGTTTTGAGAGAGATCCAAATTCAGTAAAAATAGAGGTTTTAAAGATTCCCAAACTCAATAGAAGAGGAGGTTTTGAGAGATGCTCACACTCAACAAACAAGAGGTTTTGGGTTATCCTTAAAACTCAGTAGTGAAGCTGCTAAATTCAAGTAAAATCAAATCAAACAAAACCAATTAATGCGTCTGGAACACCTAAACATAAGAATCGACTCTTAAATCACCAAAATCAGACTTCGATACACTAAAATATAGATCAAAACAATTTCGGTCTTAGATCAATAGAGTTTGAGAACATAGCTGTTCATCATGATGAACATGACCACTATTGTATTGTTCATGTAAACACTAATTTTTTAAAGATCTAAATTCAAATCAAATTAGATCTTAAAATAAAAAAGAAAAAGAAGATGGAGAAGATGTCGACGATGATGCTTGTGATGGTGACGATGTTGGAAGTTGATGGACGACGATGGAGGTGGTGGTAATGGATGAGGGATCTCATCATACCTAAAGGTATCGCTTTGATTCCATGTCAGAGTTGGGAAATAGAAGGCATACCCTAAATTGAGATAGCCTTCTCTTTATATAGAGGACAAATAATGACAAATTACAAAAATACCCTTTCTATTACATGCTCTAAATAGAGTCCACTGGAAGGGAAAGATAGATTTATTACTATTAGGGCTCTCATTCAGTTTTAATGTGAAATTAAACCCAAAGAGCCTAGTAGAAATTGTAAAATGCAATCTCACAAAAATTTGGCAGTATGGAAATGAAATTTGTTTGTGTTGCCTATCATTGAACTTGAGCTTTATATTTTTGCTTTGATATCATTTGAGTTCTATAATTTATTTGAAACACAAAAAATGTCTAACATATAAGAATAAACTTGAATCATCATGGGCTAAGAATCATTTCCTGTTTTCATGGGGCTGACACGAGGGCACACAGTTGTAGCATATGGGTGTGTGTTTTTTATTTATTTCTCTTTATTTATTTTTCTTTCTTTTTTCTATTTACCTGGGGATTACAGAGATTTCCTCTCTTGTTAGACGGACTTTCTTTCAATCTTTTTACCCTTTTCCTGCATAATTTGTGGAGAAAAAATAAGGTTATAAAAATGCAATGAAATATTTCTCCTTGAGATTCAAAGTGACGGGGGAAATAGATGGATTTATCTGTCATCTAACTTCTAGATGTTATCGCCAAATTAAACCCTTCCATAAATCTCTTTAAGTCTTTAGTTTTTGTGTTGGGGGGGTGGGGGGGGGTGGGGGGTGGGCAACAACTATTTCATGTTACCAATTCATTCTCTCTGTTGTCTGTATTTGGTGGAAGGGACAAGTGCCTATATCTTTTGTGCATAAACTTTTTATACATTTATTTATTTAAAGCCACCACCACTATTACTTTTTTTTGGCTACCCGAATAGAAAATATCTATATTTTTTCATAATTCTTGTGTTACTGATTTATTGTACTTTTTCCTTAGAAGTCTCCTCTATTGGCCTCCCCTTTGTTAGTGAACTCTAAATTCTGTCTTGTGGCATTATTTATAGTCCAGGGACCATTTAAAATGATATTATATCATATATGGAACTCCTTTTTTTTTTTTAGAAAAACTTTGTTCCCAATCTTTCCTATTGTTCAGAAATTTCTTAATTTCACTGATTAGTCATCAGAAATAGAACATCTAGCTATTTTCTGAATTCTGAAGACATTAAGAATTTAACTATATAGGCTTCCCACAATTTTTTGTTGCTCCTGATATTACTGCTTTAAGCAGTTCATTGCCTTTTAAGAATTTATCTGAAACTTTAGTGCATTGCTCGTGGATGTAGCATAGTTTCTAGTCTGTTAGTTGGCTATAATATAAAGAAGAGAAAAGTCCAGTTTCAAGACCCTGTTTATGCGTAGCACCTTTTAAATGTTTCAATACGATACAGAAAATCAATGAATCAATTCCTCATGGTCATAAAATGATAATTTAGTAGGACTTTTTCACATCTTTGTTCTTATGTAAACAATAAGGACATTGATATGTTTTGCAAACAAAGTTTATTAGAAGTTTTAGCTTCCAAATAGTGAAACCATTAACTAATTACAGCTTTTAGGGAAGTTTTTTATTGATTAACTGAAGCAATTATTCAATCATGATTGCTAATGGTTCCTTGGAGAAAGATTGTAACTTTATGTTTCAAGGGCATAAATACTCAAATTCTTTATCGCCGAGACCTCTATTAATGCAAGGCTAAATTGGACTACATCAGTTCTTTTTATTTCAGCAATTATCTGTTAAGTTTCGTTTTAATAATGAATTCCGCCAAATACAAAAAGATTAAAAAACATTAAATTAGAACTTAATGTCCAATAATAACCAACTGCTAATGAAAGCCTCAAAACTGACCAAAGTAGTTTTTAGAAACCCAATCGATAAATAAAAGATCCCAAAAACTGATCTAAATGGGATAAACCCGTTATAACCTATAAGGAAATTAGTGATATAATACCCGCATGGGTTCCTACTCATGTGATACAAATTCATTACCGTTGCCATGAGCAGTTTCTTGGTATGGAAACTTTTTCCTCACTTTTGGGTAAAACCATATAATAAACACTCAAAACAATCAAGAAAACCAAATATGACCGAAGTAAGTTCCTTTAGTCCAAGTTTTAAAAAAAATATACGGTACAAATTAATATAAATAAATATAATTGTTGAATAAATGATTTGACATGTCCTTGTTGGTCCTGCATTGTAATACCCAGCCAAGACGTTATGTTTACCTATTGCAGAACCATGTATCTCAGCTGTGTATAGAGATCTCTTCCATAGAGGTTTGGATATCTTAAAGCCTATGTTGCACGGACATGGTTATACTATCATGGACACGACACACCGAAACGTGACAAATTCTTAAAAATACACATGATGTGTGTTTAACCTGTGTGTCAGACACTTGTGCTACACGACACAGCTTCATGATGGGAGTGTCCGTGCTACATAGTTGAAGCATTTGATTGCCATTGGCTTATTAGTTAGAAATTTCCCCCATGTCTGAGAGAGCTTGTATTTCAATTAGATTCAATTAAAATTAAGTCGTTTAGCTGTAGTTGCCATTTTTATTTTTTAATTGATTGGTTATTGAATGTATTGGCGAGCTTCTTCCTAAAGCCTTGCAAAAATCTTGAAAATCATTATTGAAAATTGTTGCAAAATATAGCGACAGTGTAAGGTCCTTTCTTCTTCTTTAATGTGTAAATTTAAGTCATCAATAACTGAATCTAGTTATTTCTGCATGACATGTTTACTTTTCTAGGCTGCATTGGTGGCTGTGATGTAATACTGAGGGACTTGATAGAGATTTGTGGAACAGGATCTCGAATTCCTTCTAGTATGGCAGGTTTGTCTTGATAGAAAAAGTATTTATATCTGAATATGGATGTGTTCTCTTTTTTGTCTTTTCCTGAGAGAATCTGAGCATGAATGCAATTTAGGATATCGCCACAAATTGGCACATTTTTATGTATTCTTGTACTTGATTTAGTTCTCACTACCTAAAGTTGAGACTACCTTTTTCCTATTGTATCTGAATTTGCAACATCTTTAGGAAAATGAGCACAATTCAGTATTAGCGAGATTTCTATTAAGCTGCTGGAGCATTATTTCCTGGAGTCTTCAGGCACTCTTGTATTATGTGTAGTGTAATATTAAGCAAGGACAAGCATGCATTTATTGTGGCATAATCTTCTATTCTATAGAGCACAGTTTTAGTTAATCCTGTTATTTTGCTATAATTATGTGAACGTATAACTATTAATTTATATTAGTTATCAGATTTTCTTATTGCAGAAGACATACAAGTCTATAATAGAATTTGAGGCAAAATCTAACCGAACATCAATTTGGAGTGATTTAGGTGGAACAAGTTACATTTGCATATTTCCTAAATAAAGTTATATTACATAAAATGAGGGTCCTTGCCTAGTTTGCTCCTTGGTAATAATGGGTATAATTAAGTTAAGTTGTTAGCACATTCATGATATCTTCTCCAATAGTTTGTGAGGTTTGGAGAAATTAAACAACGTACAGATGTGACCGATTTTGAAAATCACCAGATTGCATTAGCTGTAAACTCAGAATTCATCCAAGTTTGTAGATCAAGACCAATCTAGTATCTGGATAATATCATTGGCATGATATGTTTCCAGATATTTTTGCCGAGTTTTTTAAAAAATTAATAGTCACGTCAAATATCACAAAAGGAGGATTATATATGTAATACATTATTTTGTGGCTGCTTGCAGCAAGAGGACAAAGGGCTGCTGAAACTCCAAACAACACAAGGAGAGGAAACCTAAGGCAGGATGGTTGTACACACTGCAGGCAAACAGGGCATTCATCAAATGAATGCCCCTCGGCTTCTCGTTATCGTAGTGCTCAATCTAGCAGAGTCCAAAAGTCAAGAAATAATACAGGTAATGTATATTGCCGTTTTCTTCTTAGAACTGTCAAACCTAGTAATCAGTGGCTGCCATCTTTGTTTACTCTTTCTGTTTACTGCTCTTCTAGTGTGAGTATGAGGTGGGACTCTCATTCTATTCTCGCAATACTGTGCAGGTCAAATTCCATGTGAGTCCTGTGGTGCATCATGTCCAATAAGAACAGCAAATACGGACCATAATAGAGGAAGGAAGTTCTATTCCTGCCAAAATCACGATTGTGGTTTCTTTGTGTATGTGCTAGATCTATTTCTGTGATTATTCTATGGTCTTTTTGCATTTGAAAACACGTGCATCAGATATGGTCATTGCTGATTTTCGTAGCCCATGTCTGTTTTCTGTCCTCAAAGAAATAATCTTTTCCATTTACTGTTGATGCTGCTATGTGCCATAAGTATCTTTTGGCTTTCTTCCTCTGATCTTCAAGTCAAGTTAGAGCTCATTACATGAATATTATTCAGATCCAAACTAACTTCTCTCATGCTTTGCTGTTTAACCATTCTGATAATTATTGGCATTACCAGTGATTCGATTTCATTGTGCTAGCTGTTCCTTTTGTTTGGAAAACAAATTCCTGGTTTTTTCCTTTCTGTCAATTTATGATGTTACTGTTTGCTGAAATCCTTTGTCCAGTCTGATATGTTTCACTCTCTTGTTAGCCATCATTTTCTTTGGTTCAAGATGATTATGGAAAATAAAGAGGAAAGAATACAGAGGCGAAAGAAAAGAGAGCTAAAATATTTACTTTCATTTCTCTCATAGAACATAGAGTAACTGAGCAAAACGTTATGGGGAGAGGATGACGTTACAGCGTCATTCTTGTACACCGAGAATGAAAGCAAACAAGAAAAACAAGTGGGAAAAAGTTTGAGCTATAGCCTGTATGTCCACCTAAAAATAGTGAAAATGTGAATAGTCCATGTTGTTTGTCTTCCGTCCTTTCTTTTATTGTCCATCATCTAAGTGTTTCAACAGAGGTTCCAGCTTTCAATCGCTTAAATTTATCATCGTCTTTCCTCTCGTTGTAGCTTCAGTTATCATGTGTTAATATGATTCCACAAAAGTAATGAATCACAATGCAAGCTAACCCCTTGTGACCTTGAAATGCAGGTGGGAAGATGATTTAGACAGCGGTGCGTGGGAAGATGATTTAGACAGCGGTGCAGGGCGAGGACGTGCAGCATCTCGTGGCGGTCGCAGCAGCAGGTCATCATTGTCTGCTGCAAGGAGAGGTGGTCGTGGTGGTCGAGGGCACAGGGGAGGCCGAACTGATGGTTCCACATTTGTATCAGCAACAGGTGAACCCCTATCAGGCAGATGTTTCATTTGTGGTGATCCGTCCCACTTTGCAAATGCCTGCCCAAACAGAGGCCGGTAAAATATTTCGAAGCAGACGGAGGCATTTGCATGATCTATGTACTACAGATTGAAGGTAGTTGATGTACACAGGTTTTTGGGATTCCACAAGATACAAGTGAGAAATCCCTGCTGGATTTGATTGTTATGTTGTATCACAGGAACCTATCTTGTGTTGTACGTTCGGACTTCATGTTATGTTTTGCTCTCAATGAGGAAGAAAAGAAAGTGAGAAAATTTTGCATGAATAGTTGTGCAGTGCTCTTCTTTCAGATAACTAAACTTGCCGAATTTGATGCTTGAAGGTTCGTAAAATGACAGGAAAAATGATGAAAGTTGTGCTTTCATTTTTCATATCTTTTGCATGAACAATACAGTCAGCGTGAACGATCAGTAAACAAAGAGGATCAGGAAAAAAGAGTTGCATGCTTGCTGGGGATTGTATTCAGCTGCTGATGACCACAAATTTATTAAGATAATTCAGGTTTGAGGTGACATCTATCAAAATGGAGCAGATTAAAATGGGGCATATTCTCTTTTTGATATATTAGCAACAAGATGAAAAAACTTGAAGAGTTGGGATGTCGGGGGTTGGGTCATCTAAATTGTGATGATCTTTTAAAATTGAATGATGGAAAACTTGGGATAGCAAAGCTAACTCCTATTTTGACTTTCTTTTAATATCAAAACTCAATGTGCTTTGACCTTATTTTTTTTGTCTAATCTTTTGCTTTTTAGTCATTCATCTACAAAACATGATAGAAATATCTTTTTATGATTAAAAAGAATTAACAAATAAGTATATATATCTTAGGCCATCTCTAAGGGGCTGGTAAATCTGACTGTTATAAACAAATTAAGGGGTTTTGTGCTCGAAGGGGCCGGAGTTTTTCCTCCTCCTAACTCTAAGTCCCTACAAATGTCCCTTAATTTGAAGAGGTCAAAAAGTTTTTTAACAGCCTCTTTAACATGCGGACCCCACCATTTTAACCTTTTGTTTTTTTAATAGGTTTTAGTAAATTTAATTAATATATAAAATAATATACAAATTAATTTAATTAACATTTAATATATTATTAAATAATGGATTAATACATAAATTTTTTAGTTATTAAAATTTAATAATTAATTAATTCAATTTTAATATTTAATAATTAATTAATACATAAAATATTTAATTAAATTTACTTATTACAAATTCATTAAATAAATGAAAAATTCATTCAAAACATAAAATATTAAAACAAAGAGTGGACGGGACAAGAGAGTACCATTAGAGACCAATGACTCCTTAATAGTCCCTTAGCCTCCACCCCCTTAAATAAGGGATGTCCAAGGGAACCCTTGGAGATGCTCTTATGAGTTGGTTTCCTTGTTCTTACATCTCTCATAGTGTTTATTTCTTTATCTATTCACTCTCTCAGACTCCTAAGCTTATTTTCTCCTAAAATAAAAATTTTAATTAAAATGAATCTTATCACCTCTAAAAATATCTCTTTTGATATGATCCTTGACATTTCCGTCACACAACTCTCTCTCGAAATCTCCTATAACTGAAATCACTCATCACTCTTGAAATATAGCTAATATACACTATAAGTATGTAATATCAGTGATAAATAAGTAATACATAATAAGTATGTAGCACAACTAATAAGTGAATAACATAAAGATTAAATGGAGAAAAAAGTAATAGGCAAGTCACGAATTGATCGAGCCAAACCTGCACAGAAAAATATAGAAATTTAGAATAGTGCTAGGTCCTCAATGCTACCGTGTAGCATAGGACTAATGGGTCGTGATCCACATGGAGGGACAGCGATGGAAGCTTCCTAAGTTACTACACCGGTTAAAAACCTTCTTAGTTTTAAAAGAAAAGAAAAGATTAAGCTAAATTAGAAGGAAAGCGAAAGGTAGAAGAAGAAGATAGTGATGGTGTTTTGATTACTAAGTTAAAAAGAAAGAAAATAAACAAGGAAAGAAAAAATATACCTTAGAGTAATTAAAGAAAAGCAAGCGATCAATTAAGTTGAGTAATGATGAAGAGAAGTGAGATAGTTCCATTCGCTGTCACTCTCAATATAACTATCTTTAAATAAGATTATATTTATTGCCACTCTAAATATAATTCTTCCTCTCTTTTCTGTCATGAAACTCTCCCTAATTCAAGGTATAAAGAAGGCATGGTTAAAAAGAAGGCATAAAGAAGCGGATGAAAGTAAATAAAGCAATTAAAGTAAGTAAAAATAAAAAGAGGTAAATTGAAAAGAACAGAAGAACCTTTATTGAGCTGTCACCATCAATGACAAGCACTCCGTCTTCTCTTTATAATTCTTTCTCTCAAATTAAAAACTACAATGAACATTTGGAAAAGAAAACTAAAGAAAACCATAAGCGTTGATCTCTCCTTCGAGATGCCCTTTTCTTTATGCTCTACCTCTCTATTTATAGTAGAAGTAGTGGATAGATTTCTAGTAGAAGTTGTACAACCATCAAGAGATATATCTTCAGAACTTGAATTTAAACTTTGGATATTAAGATAATATTCTATCTCTTGACTTGGGGAGCAAGTTATTTCTGAATTTGAATACTCTCTTTATCTCCAAACTTGATTTGATTTATCCAGAATTTTATGTGAAAATTTAATTCTGAATTGGTCTGTAACTAGTTGACATATTGATTACTGAATATGACTCATCAAATAATAGAATTGGAAACAGTGGTCAACATAAGAATTGTAGCAGTTTAAGTCTTCTTTCTGATTCATCTTGATTCATCAGATTTGAATTTCTGTAGCGAAAGTTATGTTCAAAATGCTAAAAGGTATCCAGTCTAAATCCGAGTCTAAATTGATTTAGAACTCCAAATTTACTGGGATTTTTCTCCTTATCTCTAAATATGATTGCTTCATCTCGTCCATTCGTCAAGAGGTATATCCTTAGAATTTTCATTTAAATTTTGAATTTTTAGATAATATTCTTTCCCTTTAACTTGAGAAGCAAGTCATCTCCAAATCCGAGTTTAAATTTAAATTCTCCCTTTTTATCTTTGACTTAGAGCTTAAGCAACTTGAATTTAAGCTGATTCTCTCCTTTATCCCCAATTAGTATTGGATTATCTCTAAATTTTTTTGGCTTGTCGGGCTTGTAGGGCTTCTTTTTAATCTTTTGGGCTTCTTTTCTTTTCTTCTTTTAATTATAAGGCCTGCACAAAGCAAAAAATACAATTACATAGCATAATTTTATAAAATAAATATAGAAATATCACTAAAAATATGCATATTTGATGAACAATCACATCCTCACACCTATCTTTTTGCTCATTCTCGAGTAAAACAAAAGGAAAAAAACTAAACTAACCTAACTCACTTTTCTAAGAATCACGGTTGCACTTAGCACGTGCAACAAGCCATTAAACCTCTAGTTACCCTAGAGGATGAGTTTTGTCTCCTGAGGGTTTTTAGTAGATTATACCTACAAAATCCATAAAGAAATAGAAATAAAGTGTTAATATTTTTGAAAATGCATTTTGAAAAGAAAAGAAATATTGAAGTATTTTTGAAAAAAATTAAGCAATCTATAAGTTATAAGAATACTAACTTATTCATTTCTAAACTTAGTTTCAATTTCATAACCTTGTTATCAATCAAGGTTAGGAGTCAAACTGTATTTCTCATCTAGTCTATTGTTTTACCCTAAGTTATATGCATCTTTGTGACAGTGAAATTAGACTTGAGATTCTTTAACTCCAACTCTTATGCCTTATTTTTCATATTTTTGGTGATATTATCCCTTAGTTCTTTTAAGTTTTCTAATCTGTCCATGTTACGAGCCTTTAGTCGGTGGCTTCCAAACTGAACGATCTTAGGACACCGGATGAGAAACACCCCAAGGACTTAAGAACTCGAGCAAATAAGACCACAAACTAAGGGTTTTTATTTTTAAATAGACCGCTTTTACGCGTGAATACTTATGCTTTATGAGGCACAAATACCCAGCTTAATCAGAGAATTTTTATAAATATTTTTTCTTTTTTCTTTTTCTTTTTCTATAAGGCATAAGAATCTTTGTTTTTGAACCCTAAGTGTGTAAGTGTATAAAGTATGCATATTTCATTAAAGTAAAAATTAAGACTAAATTACTTTTCTAATTTTGCTTCCTAACCCTAGAATTCAAACAAATAATTTTATTTTGACCAAGTGTAAGAAATCCTAATTATGATTCTCCTATTCTTTAAAATTAACTTAATTTCTTACAAAAAATAGGTCAAAATATTGTTTCTCTTTTCAAAAAATTTTTAAAAGAAAAGAAAATGTTAATTTTTTTAAATAAAAAGAAAACAAAATCCTATGTTATGTTAGAACCCTCCCCCACACTTATGTCATACATTGTTCTCAATGTATTGTAGACTGTCTCAAAATCACTGAAGATAAGTCATCAGATAATAGAGTCCATACTTCAGATGCGAGGCTAATCAAAGCCACTTGTACAATGCCAAGATGTAGGGTTCGAAGCCTGCGCCCCAGTATCCCTCCAATGCCAAGACGCAGGGCTCGAAGCCCGCGTCTCAGCATCACTTCAGAGCTCAGACACAAAGCCTGAAGCTCGCGTCTCAGACGCAAAGCTCGAGACACGCGTCTAATATCACGTCAATGAGGAAACACAGAGTTTGAGGCTTGCGTTTCAACACCACTGCAGCATCCAAACGCAGATCTCGATACCCACGTCAAGCATCACCTCAACGGCTAAATGCAGAGCTCAAGCCCGCTTTTCAACTGCAGAGGAGCCCTGCTGATAGGTAGTAAAAAGTGCATATTTGTCACCACATTTACTATCATATTTCCCTATTTATTCTTTTAATTATGCACTATTACTAATGTTTTATTATTTAATGTGTGCAGGCCTTGAGTAATTAAAAAAATAAAGGAATAAAGCCTAAATGAAGCCCAAAAGCCCAGAAAGCCCATGAAAAAATTGTAGTAATTTAGAAGTTTCTACATTATCTAACCTAATCTAAACTTGGGTTTTAAATTCTTTATTTAAATCTAAGGGAGGAAAAGGGAGGATAAGATAGAACTCCTAATTACTAAAAGAAGAGGAGAAGGATAAGATGAGATGGACTTCTACTCAACCCTAGTTGCTTGCAAGACAAGGCTAAAGATAAAAGGAGAAGAGTTTGAAGATAAAAATCGTTTTAAAAAGATTTTGGATTTATGATAACTTGCTTCCCAAGTTATCCCGAAATCTCAAGATAAAGAGTCGGTATGCAGAATCTAGAAGGATATATCCAGATGGACGGACCAGAGGAGGCCACGCAAGAAAACGCGTGGCCAAGGGCCACGCTATAGCCGCGGAAACGCGGCCATAGCCGCATTTCCGCGGGTATTTGGATGAGAGTGGGTACCTGTTTTCGTGGAGGAGTTGTATCGGGACTCTACTTCCTACATCTCCTATAAATACCCCTGCAGAGTAACAGAGAGGAGGCATCCAGAGACGGGAACTTAGGGTTTTTCTTTAGATTTTCTCTTTTCAAAAATTCTTGTAATTTCGTTTTTAGCATATTTTGGAGAAGGAGAGGAGCGCTGTAGAAGTGACATTCAAATAAAGGTTACCTTTTTCTTCTTTGTTATTAAATTTTGTTATTTAATTTTGTTTACTGCTGAGATCGATTATTTGTCTTCTTCTCTCTTTTATGCAATTTTTCACATTAAAAAAAATTGAAAATAAAATAAAAAAGATGAATAACTAAATCCAATTTGTAGTTTGCTAATCTCTCAATCAACCCTAGTTTAGTTGAGAAAGTGAATTGATTGATATTCATTTTTAGAAACCCTAGGATTAAAATAATCTTCTCGAAGATGAATGGACGATAGGTTTTCTTAATTTAGGTTACACTTTTGAATGATTCTTCATAAATTCATACTTAAGAACTTTGATAGCATAACTTTAAGTTAAAACTTCTCTTATGCTATACTTAGAAGTTAGGATGAACAACTGTTGAATCTTCCATAGTGCACACTAGTTAGGGTTCCAATGTTATTTATCTTGCTTGAATTTCTATTAATAACCTAGGATGGATGTTACTTGTTTCAAGATGATATTCACTCTTTGAGACTTACACTATGGGTTGTGGTAGAAGATTAGTGAACTACATATCTCAAATCACTCAAATCTAATCAATCTCTCTCTTTTGTTTTGTTCTAAGTGTAATACAGAGAAATCGTCCGAAACGTTTGCATCGCATCCTTCCCTGTGGATCGACCCGCTTTGGCCCTTGCTGCAGCGGATAGAATTGAAACGAGACTAAGACTTCTAACTCTTAACTATTTTTAATAACTATTTCTCGTTCCAATCACCTGCGTCTTAGTTATAACTACCCTCATACTGGGTCAAGTACTACCCACGTAATGAGGGGAGCTAACCCCCATTATGGAGGGTTTTTTAGGGGACAGTTTTACCCCTAGAACCCTTATAAATAGCTAGAGCTACTATTAAAGAGGGGTCAGAATTTTCAGCTGAGGAATATCGGCTCTACAAAGAGTTCAACTCTTCTACATAAAATTGCTGAGGTCAAATTTTTTCCTAAGTCTCTTTAAGATTTCATTGGATAGAAGCTGTGCTACTCCATCAGTGATCCAAGGAGAAAATTTTGAAGGAGCTTGACATTCACCCGGTCAATGAAAAATAAGATTCACTTTCCACTGCTACGCAAAGAGCCCAGCACTAAATAAAAAAGAGATTTGAGCTTGAGTATCTCCTCTCTCTTGTAATTGGAATTTGAGTTGTTGTAATCTTTCATTGATTCAAGAAAACTTTGTAATATACCTTCAACTTTCCTTCCTGTATAAGAGATGGCGACTCCGCTGGGGACTACTTTCTCCACTGACGAGCAAGTTGTGGCGCAAGCTGACGTCAACTTCATGGGAAGGACGGTCGAGTCACTTGTTATAGAATTCGACCAGGCAAAGTATGAGGAGTTTCGCTCTTCTGGCTCAAAGAGTCCCAGAGTGGCGTGACAATACTGCAGGGTCTCCTTAGAGATCCGCTCTTAAGTCTCTTCGGAGACTTCTCCAAAGATGGCCTGCGCAAACAGCGCCATTTTTGGCCACGTCGCCTGCGTGGCCTGCGTCAACGTCTCCCACGAGACCCGCGGGGCCAACGTCGTTAAAGGTCAATCTTACCATGCTCCTCTTCTTAATATTCCTCAGCTCCAGGTTATTGGGGGTTCCCAACAACCCGTGAAGCGTAACCGGAATGATAAACGTTGACAAAGACGTCGCGCACGTCGACAACAGATGGAAGAAACTGGAAAAATTATCTGTCCAGCAGATACAGGAGGCAGATACAGGACGCAAGGCTCAACCCCGCGTCTCTTCTGAACTGCATCAGACGCGCGAAGTCCACATCTGGATGCCAAAACGCAGAGCTCATGAAGCTCACGTTTCTGAGGCCCTACCTCGCTGACGCGACATTCAGCAACGCGAGATTCGCGTCTCTTCTCAGAGACACAAGACCTGTGTCTCTACGTCAAAACGCGGGATTCATGAAGTCTGCATTTCTTAAGTGTCGCCAGACAAACACAGCAATCAATAACGCGAGGTCCGCGTCTCTTCTCAGCAGAGACACAAGACCCGCGTCTCAAAGCCAAAATGCGAGAGTCGCGTCTATCCTACAGAATGCGAACTCCGCGTCTCTAAACCTTGCATCCCTGAGACTTGCGTCTCAGAGTTGCGACGCAAGATGCATTACGCCAATTTCTTCAGCAAGCTGCATCCCGATCAATAGAACATTGTATTCCGCGACACTATTGGAACACGGCTCGATTAGGAAAAATACACGAGGAATCACATAGTTTTGTGGAGATACTAATACTACCCCCACTCCTGCTATGATGTTTCTTCTAGGACCCATCCTGACGCACTGTCGAAGAATAGCTGCCAGACTTGTTCTTCAAAGAAGGTCTGTGTTAGCAGACTTCAACGACCTCATTTGGGAGATCTTCATAAAGTCTTGTTGCTCTTGGATCTGGGTATTTAACCAAAAAATTTGTCACTACTTGTTCTTTTGTAGCTATCTGTGGCAGGAATTGCGTCTCGTATTGGAAGAGCAATATAGCCCATTTCGCCCATCGACCGTTTCACGATGATGGTTTCATCATAAGCAACCTTAATGGATTGAAATACACTGATTCAAAACTCATCGTTAACCAGGTCCGCGAGGAGTATGAAGTTCAACATGAAGATTTGATGCCCTACCACAACGCAACCATTAACATGGCCGAGAAGTTCAGAATCTTCTATATCAACCATGTACCTCGCCAACAGAACACGCATGCAGACGCATTAGCATCCCTTGCTGCTTCCTTGGCTCTTCCAGCCGAAGCAACAGAGAAAGTACTCATCTACAACCATGACTTGTACTGTCCAAAACTCGCCCTAGAAGACAATCAGACTCTAGAGTGAGATCTTCAAGTCAAAGAGGTTCTAAGGACTACAACAGGTCCAGAATTCAGGGACTGGTGATTCTCATTCATCGACTATAACTTATATGGCATACTACCTGATGATTCCAAGGAGGCAGCTGCCATTGGAAGGAAAGCTCCTCGATTTTATTACAATGCGATCACCCGAACATTATATCACCGATCATATAATGGAATCCTGCTCCGTTTCTTTTCACACGAAGAGGCACAAGATGTACTCAGAGAAGCCCACAATGATATATGTGAAGCTTACTAACCCGGACCCAAGCTTGGTGACCGACTTCGAAGAATTTGCTATTACTAGCCGAAGATGATTTCTGATGTTGTCAGCTATGCTAAGCGATGCCACACTTGTCAGATCTATGATGACTTTATCCATTAGGAACTAGGTCATCTTTATCCAACATCTTCTTCATGGCCATTCGAGATGTTGGGAAAGGACGTCATTGGAACCATTAGCCCTCTAACATCTAAAGGATATCAGTTCATCCTCGCCATAACTGACTACTTCTCTAAATGGGCGAAAGTTATCCCTCTAAAGGAAGTAAAGACGTCAGACGTGATCAAGTTCATCAAACATCACGTAATATACCGCTTTGGCGTGCTTTGACGAATCATCCACGATAATGGACCATAATTCGTCAGCCAAACATTCCAGAAATTTTACAACAAATTCAAAATTCAAAGTGTGTCTTCAACAACATACTATCCAGCTGCTAACGGTCTTGCAGAAGTTTTCAACAGGACTTTAGGAAGCTTCTCAAGAAGTTCATCTCAAAAGTCGACGCAACTGGGATGAAAAGCTAGGCGAATCCCTTTGGGCCTACCGCACGACGGTAAGGATCTCAACGAAGGCTACACCATTTTTCTTGGTGTATGGATGCGAGGCTATACTCCCATTGAAGATTCAAATTCCATCTCTACGAGTCTCCTTTGCAGCAGAGATGACAAACGAGGAAAAGCACCGACTATATCTCCAGGAGTTGGAAGCTTTAGATGACAAAGGCCTACAAGCTCAACAATAAATCGAGCCCTATCAAGCTCGAATTTCTAGAGCCTTCAACAAGAAAGTCAAGAAACGAATTTTCAAGAAAGGCGAGCTTGTCTTAGCTGTCAAAGACCATGGTCATGACACATATGACAAAAGAAAAGTTCAATCCTATGACAGTTTGTAGTAGAGTCAGTCTATTTAAATGGAGCTTATTGTCTTACAAGTATAAATAGTGATATGCTCATGATGCCGATCAATGAAAAATACTTAAAGAAGTACTATCCCTTATCCGGTTCAGCACTACACATCTTATCAAAGAAGTACCCCAAGGATCATGTTAACACTATACCTCTGATCATCCAGTTGAAGATGACTGCTTCCCAAGCAAGGTCGAATCCAATCATCTCTGATTTAATGGATCAAGATTGATGATCCAAGATGTTTAGGAGAGCGCCAAAGAAAATGTAAGAAAGAGTTGTTTCTTCAAAAGGATTGCATTATCGACTATCGACATCGAGCCGATCGAACATCAAGAGCCGATGATGCATAATGTAAACATTGAAGACATGACAAAGGCAAACCATCAGGTTTTAGCCTTGTCACTCTTCTCTATTGCTGAGATCGAGCCGATCGAATATTAGTATCTAATGATGCATGATGTAAACATTGAAGAAAATCAGAATGACAAACCATCGAGTTTTAGACTTTTCACTCTTCTCTAGTACAGAGACCGAGCCCATCGAGCGGCGGAAGAAGGCAAAATATTGTTTTTAGCCTTGCCACTCTTCTCTAGAACATGGACCTGCATCCACCTTCAACTTAGAAGGACGAGTCATATTTTGAAGTCGAGCATGTTTAGGCAACAATTTTAGGCACTCTTCTTCCTGATCATTCCTCTTAATCCAAAAGGATAACTAATCTAGCCTGACTTTTTCATATGTAATGGTAGCATGTCTTCAACCATCTCTTTCCCCGGTCCGATTAATCGAAGCTCGATTCCGCGACAGATGGATAGAGATTCAGACAAACTGATTGAATGAGTTTATCTGATGACTTATCGAGCCGCTCATTGAAGAAGGCTCGTGATGCATCTTTGCAAAACATTTTCAGTGTTTCCACATTCATATCAAGGTGAGGCATTCGATTGGCTCTGATAATCGATGGGAAGAGTTTAAGCAGAACTCATTGAAGAAGGCTTGTGATGCATCTTTGTAGAATCTTTTCAATGTTTTCACATTCATATCAAGGTGTGACATTCGATCGACTCCTATGATCAACAGAATGAGTTCAAGCAAAACTCATTGAAGAAGGCTCGCAATGCATCCTTGCAGAACCTTTTCAGTGTTTTCACATTCATATCAAAATATGGTGACTGATTGAAGACTAGAGAGAATTCCACGAGGAACGCTAATCTCCTCATATACTCTCCATGGAGTCTGTACTTACTTCTTTAATCCCCAGTGAGATTTTAGAAGTCATATGGGGAATGAAATCCCAGAGGGTACACCTTGTTACTTAAAGTAACATGACATTCCAATACCTCCGATGACTAAGGATAGAGAAAAAAGTTGGCTTTTAAGCCTAATGAAAAATCCTCGACAACTCATCATGCTGAGAGAAATAGCATGGCTAGCCTAACTCAAACAGTAGTTGGTAAAGGCAAACCAAATCCGTTGATATTCGAGGGTTTGCTAAAAATCCTAAGGGCCATGATCCCGTCTTCCCCTCTAAAATCCCTTACCTATGGATCATAAAAAATTGTATTCATTTTCCCATTGGAATGAATTACAAGTTGAATCTGTCATGTTAACACTATACCTCTGACTGCCAAACTTTCATATCCTCAACAGATCAAACTTCAATTGTCATTCTCTTCAACAGAATGACAGCTCCATTCAAACTACTGTTATGTTCAAAACACACCTCTAACAGTAAACGATCCTTATCAAGTTAACATTACACTTCTGATAAGTCATTTCCTAATCTCCAGCAGAATATCCGTCATGTTAACACTGTAACTCTGACGATAAGAGAAAAAAAGTTGACTTTTAAGCCTAACGAAAAATTCTCATAACTCATCATGCTGAGGGGAATAGCATGGCTATCCCAACTCAAAAGGTAGTTGGTAAAGGCAAATCAAATCCATTAATAGTTGAGATTTTGCTAAAAATCATAAGACCTACCTTTCCCACCAAAATTCTTTACCAATTCCTGTTCATGGGACTACAACAAGCTGCACTCATTTCCCCAGTGAAATGATTTCAGGTTAGTCTCGTCATGTTAACACTATACCTCTGACGGTAAAACTTTCAATATATCCCCAATGGATCCAATTCTACTTATCACTCTCTCCAATAGAATGTCAGGTTCGCTGAAATTGCTCAGATCACAAATAATTACTGTTATGTTCAAAATTCCACCTCTACTAGTAAAATTCTCATTCCCTAAGGAAATAAGTTTCTGACATATAGCGGAGCACTAGTCCTGTTAACATTATACCTCTGACAATAAGACTCTAATATCCCCAGCGGATTAAATTTTACTTGTTATTCTTATCAATAGAATGACAAGTCCGCCAAAATTGCTCAAATCGCAAATCTTTCGGTAAATTTAGCATTACACACCTCTAACCAAACTTGCTCAAATCACAAAAATCAGTTACTGTTATGTTAAGCTTTACACCTCTAGCAGTAAACCAATCTCAGTCAAGTTAATATTATACCTATGACCAAACTTGTTCAAATCGCAAAAATCAGTTATCGTTATATTAAATATTATACTTCTAACAGTAAACGAATCTCGGTCAAGTTAATATTACACATCTGATCAAAATTGCCTAAGTCGCAAAACAAATCATTGTTAAGTTAACATCACACTTCTGACAGTAATTCTTCTCAATTTCCTCAATGAAAATGAGATTAAGTCATTCTTTCCAAGTTAACAGTCACCTCTGGCACACATCATGTTATGTTAAATATCACACCTCCGACAGTAATTTTCACGATTCTTGATTTTTAATAAAACAGACATGATACAAAAAAAAGCTACAAACGCGACAGTCGTATTTCAAATGCAAAGCTTGCATAAGAGTTGTGTTCTCTCAAACACAAAAATTGTGTTTACATCCAACGATGCAACAGACTTGCTGACAGAGGTCTGACTTTTGCAGCAGTTTAACAGTACAATGGCAAAAAAAACAGAAGACGATTCAACAGTACACCGACAAACAGGTTAAACATCAAGCAGCAGATTTGCTTATTGAAAGCTTACTTTTGCAAACAGTTTAACAACACACTGGCAAAAGAAGTTGATGACTCAACTAGTTCAAGAGTACACAGATAGATAAATCAAAGCTCATAAAAGTTTCAGACGACGTTTCTGGATACCCACGATGATTTTCTCTGGTGGCTTCAAGCAGTTCAACTCACGAAGATCAGAATCCAGATAAGATCAAGCTCAGGATATTTCAAAAGATCGCCAATCCAATCACGAAAGTCCAAGACAACATGAAGTCTAAAGTATTTCGAAATTCTGCCCAGTTAACCACAGAGTTTTGAAAACTTTGCAGGGAGTTCTATAGGCTGTCTAAAAATTATAGAAGACAAAGTCTCAAACGCGAGAGTCGTATTTCAACTAAAATGCGAATGTCGTACTTCAACAAGCACAATGGACTCGAGGGTCGCATTCTGTGATAAACGCGATAGTCGCGCTGCTCTTCAAAATACGAGCATGCGTAGCTCTGCATTTTCAATTCAACACAGGGACTTGCGAGCTTCGCATCTTAATTCAATACGCGAGCCTGTGAGCTTCGTGTTTCAACATTAAAATGCAAGCTTGAGTAGTTTTGCGTTTCAACTTCAATGCTAGCCTGTGATCTCCGCGTCCAGTGCAACTACCAGGTCTGCGTCTGATGCGAGACCCGCGTCCTGTTGTAACTGATAGCTATAAACTAGGTCAATTTACCCACATTTTCTCCATATAATGAGGGAATTAATCTCCATTATCAGAGATTCAAGGGGTCAGTTACACCTCAAATTTCCCTATAATTAGCTATGAAAGCTATGGAGAAAGGGTTGAGCTTTTTAGCTTAAAATCAGCCAGAAAGAGAGAGGAAAAAAAACACATCCATCTACTCATTTTCTTGGTTCAGATTCTTGGCTTTCGTAGCTTCAAGACGTCTAAGAAAGTGAGTAAAGAGAGATCTTTCTAAAGAAAAAACTCTAACACTTGCTGTGTTCAAGTAGAGTTCTTTTGCCATCTCTTTGAGAGCAACCATAAAAAGAACCGAAGAAAGCTTCCGGTTTGCCTCTTAGACGGAAGACAAGAGTCACCTTCCATCGCTATACAAAGAACCCGACTTTAAACTAAGAGGAGATCCATTCAAACACTCCTCTCTTTTATAATCGGAATTATTTCGTTGTAATCTTTTCATTCACTCAAAGAAATTTACTTCAATCATTTTTTTCGATCTAACAATTGGTAACTGAAGCAGACCCATGCATGATAGTATTAGCTGATTAGGATGCCTAAGCAGTCTGGAGCTTAAAAAATGATCATATGGGATTGTCCCCATGCTCGCTAAATTTGGAGATTAGCGGGCAACCGACAAATTTCTTCATAAAAGGGTGCTATGGTCTTCATAGCCTAATTTCCTGCATTGGTTGCATAGCACAACCTCTAAGCATAAGACCTTTGCCAAAAAATTTCTTAGTGTCACTATAAATGCAGTATGGAAGATATGGCACCGCCGGAGAATGTGGGCCATGCAGCAAATTCATCAACTACCAAAGGCCAACTAGCTCATTGAGCAACAACGAATAGAATTACAATTGAGCAACAACGAATAGAATTACAAATGTCTCTGCATGATTAAAAGTTACTTATTACCTCTTTTTATCCTTTTTGAATTTTTCTTTCGGGTTTTTCTGATATATAACCCACCAAATTAAAAAAATACCACTCAAATCTTTCATATTGTCAATTTATCCTCAATTTTTTTATGGTTTATAAATTGACCTCATTCTTTAGTTTTTGGATGGACTAAAGCTAAAATATCTATTGTGCTCTTAACACCCCTTTTTTTTGCCTTTGAGAGAGTCATTTCACCCAAAAAATGAGAAAAAATAAATTTAATTCACTTACCACCTCCTCTTCATCGCTTCTTCGGTTCTTCCTTTCTTTCTTCTATTCTCTCCTTAATTTCTTCTTTTTTATTTCATCTTCATCTCTATCACTCTCCTCTTACACAAATCCCTAAACACACAATCAAGCCCATAGATCTTCTCCAAAATATTAGCAAACCTTCTCTTCTTCTTCTTTCTCTTTCAGCACCATCCTATCCCCATCACTCTCTTTCTTCCACAAATACCAAAGTAAAAAACTAAACCCATCGATCCCCTCCTAAATACCATCAAATCATCTTCTGTCTTCTATTATCTCTATCACCATCAACCTCTTCTTCTACAAATTTCCAAACATTATCAAACTCCTCAAAAAAATAAAAGTGCGCAAGAGGATTTCGATGACATCGATGTGAAATCAAGTGGGGTGAGGGAATCGTGGTCGAGACGATGATTGAGTTTCTTAACTGAAGAAAGAGGTCAGAGGAAGAGGAGAAAGGGATGAGAGATGGTAGGGTTTGCTACATGGGTAGGGAAGCAGATAGGGTAATATGTCACACGAGGTTTAGGTTAATGATGGAGAGGATAAATTAAGCATTTTAAAAATTTATTAAGTTTCTTAACAGAAAACTAAGGGAATACTTTCTTTTAATAACGGTTGGAGGATAAATTTATAAAGCTCAAATATTTGAGGGATGGATAGGCAATATGAAAGCTTTCGTGGGTAGTTTTCTAAATAGAAAAGATTTGAGGGGCATGTAGAGACAAACCCTTTTCTTTCTTGTTCTTCTCCTACATGATTAAAATTTACTTTTCCCGTCTTTTTATCCTTGTATTTTTCTTTCTTGTTCTTCTCCTACATGATTTGAAGTCACTTGTTACCCCTTTTTATCCTTTTTGAAATTTTTTTTCCTCTTTCTCCTGTACTATCTATACTTCAGGCTTGGGCCTGAACCCTTTCAATATCCAATAAAAAGAACAAACATGCCATCAACCCTCTTTCCATACAATCCATCAGTTTCCTGATAATATCCAACAATTAGTTTAACTTGTAGACAGTAGATGCAATCAACGCTGTAGAATCAGTATGAATACTTAAGCTGGTAAGCTGTAATAGTCCTGCATAAACAGTGTTTATTTTATTTATCTGTTTATCGTTACACCATAACATTTCGGCCATCTCTGGTTCATTCATTTGTTCAGCCACTGCTAACATTTATTTATTTATCTATATATTGTCACACCATAGTATTTGTTCATGTAAATTGTTGACACAGTGGACAACAACACATGAAATTCACACACAGTCTATCCAACTTGAGGAATTCGGACAACCACGCCCCTCTTGTTCACCCAAATCCTCACCCGATCACAACGGAAGTCATCAGAGACGTCAGATCCAATAACTATGATGACGATAATGACCACCCTGTGATTCTCATCCTCAATTATGTGGGCAGCATCCTTACCCTTGTATCCTACAAGCCCTGGCCAGCTCTGCTTCCCCTTGCATGCATCAACTGAGAACAAGAAGTGAAAGAGATTGTTTAAAATTTTCAGAAATATAATCTGTTCAATAAAAGTAAAATACTAAATATATAAGCCTTTTCATCAGACATGCACTTTAACTTGTTTTTCCTTCCGCTCCTGTCATCTATGCTCCTCATATCGAGAGCACAGAGCTGTAATCTACTGAAACAAAATGCATATATCGTTTAAAGGTTGCTGATTAGTACCTGTTGCCATCTTTAACTGCTTCTTGGAATAATGCTTTGGTTTGATAAACGTCTGATGTTTGAGTTGGTATTTATAGGCTATTCAAGCTGCAGCTGTGGTTGCTTCTGTGAATTGGTCTCCTAACCCAAGTACAAACTCTCCTCAAGTTGTGTTTTTTTTATAAGGGATTATCCTTATGACAGTTATAATATATTTTCTACTTCTAAATCAAAATGCATAACCTCTTTTACTCTTTCTCTGCGTACCAAATCAATGAAGTAAAAGTATTGCCTACTCATGAACCCCTTCACAATGAGGTCAGACAGTGAGATAAACAATATATTTGCCGGTTAACTGTTGAAACCTAAAAAGGATTAGAAGTAGTCAGAGGGAGAAAAGGAAAGAAAACAAATAATCAGTTCGGTTTATCAGCTAATAACCACTTTTAAAACAAAGATTTTATCTCCAAACAAGCAAGTGGATGGATTTGGTTAGTAGGCAATACTATTAATGCTAGGCTTTGGAGTCATCATGTAAGATTTGCTCAAGGTTGTGACAAGTTCCGTGTTACGGAAAAAAATAAATAAATTTGAGACTAGTTTCATTTGCATCACTTTGTAACTAATTTTATGTGTGGGGGAACTATTTGCTATTCTACAGAGTGAGTATGAGGTAGGAGTAAATAGAACATAATACTTTGTTTTTCAGTCATGTGATCAGTAGCTTCTAAATGTATAATCCAAGTATGTGACACAAATGATTTAAGATAAGATATAGGAGTACCTATTTGAGCTAGAATGGTAGAGAATTGTGCACTTCTCGCTGTTTTCCCCTTCAGAAGGGGCACTGATTCTTCGCATGGCCTGAATGTTTACAGTCACATAACCATATGTTCGTCCTCCTCGAGGACATTCTCATCTGCCCCTAGTACCACTGCAGCTACACAATGTCCATCATTGTAGCCCTATCGTCCCTCCATATCAACACGAACTCTCCTTAAAAAATAGACAAAACCCTCTACTATACCTCAAAGAAGGTTCTTCATCAAAACACCCCCAAAAAAACACTAGCCAACAAAATTTCCACAAAAATCATCTACGACTCGGGTTAGCTTGGGTGGCTTAGTCGACGCAGGTGGCTCGGGTTGGTGCCATTGGCTTGGGTTGGTGCCGAGTCGGCTCGGGTCGGCGCCATCAGCTCGGGCGGCGCCGTCAGCGCGGGTCTGCTCGGGTCAGCGCTGTCAGCCCAGGTCGGCTCAGTTTACGCAAATCAACTTGGGTCGGCTCAGGTTGGCACTGGCGGCTCAATTAACTTGGGTCAGGGTGACTGTTGGCAGGTCAGATTCAGTATGCACCTGAATTAACTCATCTCCCCTCGACAACAACAAAAACGAAGATGACAACGACGATGATATAAACTGAGGACAAAGATGGCAATGACGATGGTGATTGAAGTAGGGGACGATGATGATTGAAGCAGGCGACAATGACAACAACATCAAGGAAGATGAAGTCAACACGGATACAGATGACACCGACGTTAGCAATGATGAAGTTAAAGATGACATGACGAAGGGGGCGGGAGACGACGATGAGGAAGCAAGTAGTTAGAGAGGAGGTGTTGGTGTTCGTGGTCATGGTAGATGGCTGGAGAAATAAGGTTCGGGTTTGGGGTTGGGCTGGAGGAGATGAACCTTTTTTTTTGGAATAAGGATCAGGGTTTGGGATTAGGCTTTTTTGAGTGGCTCTGATACCATGTTATCTTTGAAGACGTAAATTTATCCTCCAACCATCATTAAAAGAAAGCATTCCCCTGTTTTTTGTTAAGAAACTTAGTAAATTTTTAAAATGCCTTCCTTACCTCTCCTTCATTAGCCTAAACCTAGTGTAACATATTACCCTATCTTCTCCTATAGATCTGAGACGTTAAGGATTTTGGACACGTCGTTAACCTCCCTGTTTCAGACATATGTTGCACATTGTAGCCACAATGCTATCTATAGATTATACAACGTTCATATGGGATTGTCCCCATGCTCGCTAAATTTGGAGACTAGCGAGCAACCGACAAATTTTCTTCCTATGGTCTTCATAGCCTAATTTCCTGCATTGGTTGCGTCGCGCAACCTTTAAGCATAAGATCTTTGCCATAAAGTTTCTTGTTGTCACTATAAATGCAGTATGGAAGATACTAGAGCATGTGGGGCATGCAGCAAATTCATCAACTACCAAAGGCCAGCTAGCTCATTGAGCAACAACAAATAGATTTACAAATGTATCTACATGATTAAAAGTTACTTATTACCTTTTTTATCTTTTTTGATTTTTCTTTTGGGTTTTTTGATATATGATCCTCCAAATTAAAAGTACCGCCAAAATCTTTCATATTGTCGATTTATCCTCAATTTTTTTTTATGGTTTATAAATTGACCTCATTCTTCAGTTTTTGGATGGACTAAAGCGAAAATATCTATTATGCCTTTAACACCCCTTTTTTTGCCTTTGAGAGAGTCATTTCACCCCAAAAAAATGAGAAAAAATAAATTTGATTCACTTACCACCTCCTTTCCATCGCTTCTCCGATTCTTCCTTTTCTTTCTTCTATTCTCTCCTTAATTTCTTCTTTTTTATTTCATCTTCATCTCTATCACTCTCTTCTTACACAAATCCCTAAACACACAATCAAGCCCATAGATCTTCTCCAAACTATTAGCAAACCTTCTTCTTTCTCTTTCAGCACCATCCTATCCCATCACTCTTTCTTCCACAAATATCAAAGTAAAAAACTAAACCCATCAATCCCCTCCTAAATACCATCAAATCATCTTCTTTCTGTTGGGAAACGAAGAATTTTAAGTGACTCTTTGAGCTAAATTAAGGCAAGATCCATTGATAGAATCAACCAGATAATAGTTGGAGTGTGTTCTCCATTCGTGGGGATAAACGTGGTATATTCACATGTTTAATCCTATTTCTGAATGAATGAGATATTCAAGTCAAAAGTTAGTCTAATTCAATAGCTAAAGGGGACTAAAGGAAGCTAAAATAATTTAGTCCCACATTGGATATGGTGTGAAAAGTTGAAGTGTTTAAATATGAAAAGATGAAAACAAAAGGTGTGTCTTTTGGGTACTTGAAGTTTTCACACGCGTTTGAGGGAAAAATATGCACACACACGAGCGCGTCGCCAGCGCGGGAGTTAGAGCCCAGGCCCGGGCCTGGGCACGGGTGCAGGTGCGAGTTGGACTCGGTCCAGTTCTTTTTGGACCGGGCCATACGGGTGCAGATGGGTCACGGGTCTTGGATGCGGATCCACTCGCTACCCGATCCGATGCACGGTTGGAACTGTTCATGGAATCGTTGCAGCGGTTCATACAGAATAGTTGCAGCGGTTCAGACAGGAACCATCACAACCGCTCCCGCTTCCTTCAACGGATTTCCCAAGAGCGCTATAAATAGCGCTCCTCTCCATCTTTTCTAAACCCACAGAACACAGAGTTCCACTCTGTGCTGAAGAAGAGAAACAAAAGTCAGAATAATTGTCTGAATTTGTGCCTTCTTAAGACATATATTCTTCTCTCTCCTTCCCTCTCTTACAGTGATATTTCTTCATTTTAAGACAAATATTCTCTTGAAATTTATCTTCGTCCAATCTTTGAAAATTCTATTTAGTAAAGGTACTGATTAACTAAGGTTCGACTATACGGTAATTTGATAGTACTATCCAAATACCGTGAAGGTGTGTTGTATCTTAAGAGACCAGCATCCAGTAACCCGTTAGCACCATAGCGTGGTTGTAATTGTCTTAAGAAGATTCACTATATACGTACCTCACTCCATATACTTTATTATTGAAATAATATTTTTTTATAGGAGAATATTTATTCATTTAAATATTACTAAGAATATATTTAAATCATATAGAGACCGACTAATTCCAGTCTAATTGGTGTTTAACTAAGGAAGAAAATTGAAAGGTGGTTCTGTAATTAAGAAACATTCTATTGAAAGAAAAATTCCCACCTGATATTTACTGATCTGGTTAATTAGATTGGTGACATTGATTAGTTGTCAGAGCCAACAATCTTAAGACAATTACCTTCTTGAAGTTACTTACTTCTACTCTACTTGAATAGCAGAAGATGTCTGAGACTAATCAAGATAGTACCAATAAGGCACCTAACATGCAAATTCAGACAGTGGTGTCTGCTCCCCTTCCTAACCCAAAGTCAGAAAAGTCTTTAGAATGGTCTTTGAATCTGAAAAACTTGTACTTACTAAGAATGGGGTATATGTGGGCAAGGTTATCTTATTGATGGCCTTTTTAAGGCCAATGTTACTGTTGTGGACAAAAAGTCCGCATATTTGTACCCAAACTTCATAAATAAAGAAAAATCTTCAGTTTATTTGCTTGAGTCTCCTATTTTATGGCATGCTAAATTAGGGCATGTAAATTACAAGTCTTTACAAAACTTGTCTAATCTAAGATATATTCCTAAACTCAACTTGGAAGAAACTTGCAAGTTTGAGATATGTGTTGAAGCTAAGTTCACGAAAAACTCATTCACTCAATTGATCGAAATACAAAACCTTTAGGGTTAAATATATAGCGATTTGTGTGACATGAAGTTTGCGCCAACAAGAGGCGAGAAAAAGTATTTTATTAGTTTTATTATTAATTGTACAAGATACTGTTATGTGTGTCTTTTAAAACAATAAGAATGAGGCAATGAGTATATTTACAATATATAAAGCCGAGGTTGAGAATCAACTCAAAAAAAATATAAAGATTCCAAAATCCGATCGAGGTGGAGAATATGAATCAAATGAATTTTGTAAGTTGTGTACTAAATTTGGTATACTCCACCAACCACAGCACGATGCACTCCTTAGCAGAATGAAATTACTGAAAGAAAGAACAGAACTTTAAAAGAGATGGTCAATTCCATACTTGTAAGTTCTGGTGTACCTCAGAACTTGTGAGGAGAAACTCTGTTTACTGTAAATTATATTTTAAATAGAGTACCACACAAGAAATTTGGTCTTATATCATTTGAGTTATGGCATGGAAGAGCATCTTTCAACAAATACCTCAAAATATGGGGGTGTCTTGCAAAGGTACTCGCACCACTACCTAAAAAGACTAAATTGGGAGTAAAAACAATGGACTGTATTTTCATAGACTATACCTTGAATAGCAGTACCTATAAATTTTTGTACACAAGAAATATCCAATATTCATATAAACATGATTATCGAATCCAGAGATGTTGTGTTCTTTGAAAACATTTTTCTGTACAAAGGAAGGAAGAAAAGACTTCTGAGAGAAGAACAATAAAACAACGTTCAAGGGACGAAGGACCCGATGAACCAACAGTTAATGCTGAAGTTGAATCAAGAAGAAGTCAGAGCTTAAGAATCTCAAATTTTTTTGGTACAGACTTCATAGCATATGTGCTTGAAAGCGAGTCTCAAACATTTAAAGAGACTATGTCTACTCTATAAGCACAAATATGAAAAGAAACTATAAATAGTGAAATAGAATCCATCTTAAGTAATCATACTTGAGAATTAAAAAACTTGCCTACATGCAGTAAACCAATCTAGAGTAAGTGAATTTTTAAAAGAAAATTAAGACCCGATAGATCTATCGATAAATACAAAGTTAGGTTAGTAGCCAAGGGTTATCGACAAAAAGAAAGCCTTACTATTTCGATACTTATTCGCCAGTAACAAGAATAACGTCCATTCGAATGTTAATTGTAATTGCAGTATTGCACAACTTAGATATCCATCAAATAGATGTAAAGACTACATTCTTAAATGGTGAATTAAATGAAGAAACATATATGGAGCAACCTGAAGGATTTGTAGTCAAAGGCTAAGAGCACAAAGTATGTAAATTAGTCAAATTCTTATACGGTTTTAAACAGGCTTAAAAATAATTGCATGAGAAATTCAATTGTGTCATGATCAAAGATGGATTTACTATCAATGAATGTGATAAGTGTGTTTACATTAAGATAGTTGAAAATGTATGTATTATTGTTTGTCTTTATATAGATAACATGTTAATATTTGGGACTAATATTGAAGTTATTAAGTTTACAAAACGTATGCTATCTAACAATTTTGAAATGAAGAATTTGAGGGTTGCTGATGTAGTTTTAGAAATTAAAATAACAAGAACACTAGATGGAATCAGTCTATCTCAATCTTTTTACGTGGATAAGATGATGAAAGATTCAAAGATCATAGGATAAAAGAGAATATGAATTTTTTTCTCCCATACATCCACCTTCGCAAGAATACAGGAACTGGAACACAACAGTTGGAGTATTCTCAAAGCATCGGAACGCTAATATATTTAATGAATTGCACTGGACCCGATATTGCTTACACTATAGGCTAATCAAGCAGATACACTAGTAACCCTAGTGATAATCATTGAACTGCTCTACTATGATTAGTAGGCTAGTATCTAAAACCAGGGAGTATGCCTTGAGATATAGAAAATATCCACTATACTTGAAGGGTATAGTGATGCTAATTGGATTGCAGATTCTGATGAATCGAAATCAACTAGAGGATATGTATTTACTCTTGGAGGCGCAACAGTATCTTGAAAATATTTCAAACAAACATGTATTGCCCGTTCTACAATGGAATCAGAATTTATAGTCTTGGATAAGGCTGGAGGAAGAAGCAGAATGCTTCGATAATTTTTGAAAGATATACCATTGTGGCCTAAGCTAGTGTCTGCTATATATATTCACTGTGATAATTAAGCAGCGATATCTCGGGCACAAAATTTTATATACAATAATAAGTCTAAACACAGTCATCGTAGACATAACACCGTGAAATAGTTGCTCTCGAATGAAATTATCTCTATTGACTTTATATCGCCAAAAGATAATTTAGCAGACCTGTTTACCAAAGGTTTAAATGGAGAGTGTATAAACTGTGCATTGAGGGGAATGAGGCTAAAATTGTAACCTTACTGAGTCAGCTTAATGGAGACCTTACTTAGCAACTGGAGATCCCACAAACTAAATTCAAGAGAAAAAATTAGTTATGATTGATTCTTTGAGGGGCTTAACTCCAACCTATTCTGTAGCACGCCGCTCCTGGGATACGTACTCAGATATGTGTCCCGATCTTTTTTACCGTATTATTTCAATTTTCTTCTAGTATTTATTTTTGGGTTGTGATTGCTTATGTTATTTGGTATCAGATCTGGATTCTCAGTCTTAGATTCAGCCCTGACCTGGACCAAGAATTCGATATCAGCGTACTACCTGATTTGACCTTTCAAGTAGTCCAATTAGACTGATTTTAGTTTCAAACACTATTTTCTAATATTTTATATTTTTATGATTTTCTGGAATTGTTTAGAATTATTTTGCAAAATCTTCAAAACCGTGTCGATTGGCATCGGACCGATTCTCAGATTTTTAATTTTTAAATGTAGTTAAAGTTTTAGAAACAGCCCTTATATTACTTCTTAGAATCTCATTTTCTATCTAATATATTTTTCAAAAATTTTCTAAATTTATCAAAATTTGACCGATTTTGGTGTCAATGGGTATCGCTGGAAGATTTCAAGATTTTTAATTTAAAAACTAAATTAAATTTCTCAAATATAATTTCACCAAGCATCTTAAAATATATTTTCTATTTTTTAGAATTTTTTGGAGCGTTTCAGAAACAGTCAAATTTTTATCCTATTTAAATAATAATATTATTTTTCCTTCTTTTCTTTTCTTGCTTTTTCCTTCTCCACTCCTTTACTTTATACTCCTAAGTTATGCTATTAATTTAAATATTTAATAATATATTTATTTATTAATTTTTCTTATTTTTTTACTTTTCCTTTTCCTTTCTTTCTTTTCTTTCTTTTCTTCTTTTCTCTTTCCTTCTACCCATTCCTGCAACCTCAGTGACCATCCCCTGCAACCTGATAGTGGTAGCAACACCAGCACCTTCCCCCCAATTCCTACCCCATACTCTCCCTCTCCCTCTCCCTCTCCCTCTCTTTCTATTTAATTTTCTTTCTTTCTTCCCATTCTTTCTCCATTTCTCCATCTCCTTCTTCATCTCTCCTACCAAACCCCCCCTCAACCGCCGCCTCCACCACCAGGGCCGCCGCCTAGCGCCACCCCTAGCCGCCCGTGCCACCCTCCAACTCCCCACTTCCCTTCCCCACGTCCATCAGCTCCAAATCCCTCTCTTTTTCTCTAATTTCATCAAAACCCACACTTCACCATTTTCTTCTTCTCTAAAATTTACCACCAAAACCCTCAATTCCTCCACTCCAACCACTCCACCACCATCTCCTCCTCCTCCTCCAACTCCTCATAACCACCATCAACTACCATAACCACCGCCACCACCAACCACGACCACCACCAACACCACCAACAAACAATAACAACACAACAAAACATCCCCAAACCCCTCCTCCCCGGGGTTTAGCCGCGCCGCCCCCTCCTCCGGCGGCGCTGTCACCGCCCAGGCCACCGGCGGAGGCCAGTAGCGGCCGGCCATCTCCCCACTCCCCCTCCTTTCTTCTTTTCTTCTTTCTTTCTTTCTTTTATTCCTTTCATTTTTCTTCCTTTCCACTTCTACCCCATCTTTAATCCCATAATTACCTCTGTATAATTTCCACATACCTCTCTTCTTTATTTCCTTATTTCTTTCTTTCCTCTTTCCACTTTTCCTTTTTCCTCCTTTAAACACTTCAACAAATACTCTCTCTCTAACTAATCCTTTCTCTCCTCCCTTTTTTCCTCTAATGTATATTTATATATAATATATTATATGTAATATATTATATGGATTAGTAGCATGTTCGAACATGTTAGTGGACTTCCTAGATTTTAACTCGGTATTGCGTTTCATTTTTTAGGCGAGTACTTTTCTTTTGTTGCTTCATACCTTATTAATGCTGCTCTAACTTTTACTACCTGATATATTGATATGCGAGTGATTTCTAATATTAACATGTTACTTGAATACTTGTTGACCGTTATTATAACTCTTGAACTAGTATTATACTGAGTATGCCTAGATCCGCTCTCGCTTTACTCGGCTTCGCATGGCTAATTAATAGACTAAATTATTATTGTTATAATATGGTTGTGAAGAGTTTGAAATGTTTATTTATACTATTCTCATGTATCATGTTACATGACCAGATGATTACCTGATATATGATGTTGTGATTCTCACTGACATATTAATTACCTGACCCTGATATGTATATACTTGATACTTGAGATCTGACACTGGTACTTGACATGTTATACTTGACCTGATCCACGACACTTGATATCTGACACCGGTACTTGACATGTTATACTTAACACCTGACCCATGACACTTGATATTTGACACTGGTACTTGACATGTTATACTTGACGCCTGATCCACGACGCTTGATGTCTGACACCGGTACTTAACATGTTATACTTGGCACCTGATCCACGACACTTGATATCTGACACCGGTACTTGACATGTTATTACTTGACACCTGATTCTTGACACTTGATATCTGACACTGGTACTTAACACATTATCACTTGACAACACCTGATATCTGACACCTTGATATATGACACTTGATACTTGACACATGCTATCACTCACTTGACATGCTTTCACATGGTACAAGCACATTTGACCTGATGTTGTGACACCTGACTGGTTACTATTATACATGAACCTGTATTACATTACATATTCGTGATTATCACTTTTATGGAGATTTGGCATGATTATAATACTGTTACCAGACCTCTGGTACCCTGAACTCCTGTATTCCTGAACCCCTGTAACAGGAGACTCTTGATATTATTCTCCTGATGCCATACTCCCGTTGATCCCTGTAATTGACTAATCATAGATATTGAATTACTGTGGATACCTTGTGGACGTTATCTTTGGACAATATATATATATATATATATAATATATATATATATATATATATATATATAATATATATATATATATATATATATATATATATATATATAAGTACTCAACTTACACTGGGGTGGGGGACTAATGGATACTGGTAGGATGTCATATTTATAATGGTGATATTTCTGAAGTGTCGTGTGGGGCGCGTAATGATAAGTCCCCGAAGTAGTAGCCTGTACTCCCTGAGCCATAGTTCCGGGCAGAGACGGGACCCACTATAAATATGAGCCATCAGATTTATCAGTTTTCAAATAATAACTCATCTTATTCATAAGTGAATGTATGTGTACTGGTAACACATATCTAAGCATATAAATCAATGAATAACATAAAATAACCAAACAGTAATAATTTTAGGAACGTGTGATATTTGGTCTCTCCTTTGTTCGGGTCCTGGTACTCACATATCAGACCCTAGTAATTCTACTAGAGTGTGAATTCTAGTATGGACTATCAGTAATGTGAGGCGCTGGTAGGAAGGTGATTGAAATATCAAATGGTACTGATTATTATTATTGAATAACTTACAACACTTTATATTCTCCAGTTATAGTGATGAATCTTTAATTAGATGTTATGCCCTGAGTCGACACCCTGCTCTATGACATATGATTTATGCGGTACAATAAGTACTCCAGACATACTCTAGCTTTGTTACTCTGAGGTAACTCAAGTTGTATGAACTCAGACGATGACGTCATGGGATAGGTGGTATATAGATGAGGGTTTCCTTGTTTGGATTGTCCCTTGACGTATCAAATCTCGTGAATCAATATCTGAGCTTATATAACTAGTTTTGTCCATACTTGTATTTATCGCATTTTAGAGTATTTATCGTATGTTTAATGTATTTATTACATGTTTACGTGTACCTATGCTCTTCATACCATTTTCTATGCATGTTTTCCAATTCAGATTTATTGATATACATGTAATTACTTAATTTCAGATTTACTGTCGTTTCTTTAATTTCCTTTATATTACTTGTCATTGCCTGTACCTGCATGTCTGAGCCACATCACTTGATCATGTACACGTGTGACTGCCTGATATGCACGCCACTTGCTTTATCATATTTACTCGCGGGGTTGTATCTAACAACCCTGAATCTCATGTCCATCCTAGAGCCTGGACTACGTGGCCTTGCTGTAGCTGATCAGAGTGCGCAGCAGATCCTTCCGTGGCAATTAGAGTGTAGCAAAAGCTTGGACGTCGTCGTGGCTCTTCCTCCCAGCTCTTCTCCTGATTGGCTCTCGGGGCCTCTCTTGCTGCTCGTGAGCATCTCTCAGCTTTCGTTATGTATATCTTTTTGTGTATATACTTTTATATTTTCTGATGATGTAATATTCCTATATATTGTATCACTCTCTGTGATAACCATGTACTTGTACTTTTCTGTTGGAATGTATATTACCACTGTGCTTCCGCACTTTAATTCTTGCTTGTATTGATGCTTAGTGTATATACGTAAGGGTATTTTTTACCTGCGTATATACATCGCATGACGTCTCCGTATCCACGGGATCGGGGCGTCACATATTCTTATGGTGCATCCAAATACTTTTTACGAGTGAATTTAGGATAAGCTTAACCTTTTAATGATACGTATATCTTGTTATTAAAACAAGTGGGATAGAGTAGGCTACTCTTAATAGAACGATCACCTATGTGAGTACAGAGTTGGGTCGGCTCTTTTGGAGTCTCTATAGAGGCTTTAATTTATTAAAGATACTCTCTAAAACTAAGAGTGTTCAGGGCCAAAAAGGACATAACCGAACCAAAGTTGATCTTAGAAAGTTACTGTATGAGGCCTGTTGATGTGGCTTACACAAACGGCTGACAGTTCAAGACATAGTTCACTGATTACCAGTAAGTCCGATAAGACTTTCGCTATGAAAGGTTCAAGACCTAATTCACCTATTCTGATGTAGTTTCTTTCCTAAAGTAGCTTTTACTATAGAGTCGTCTCATAGTGTGTCACTTCCGTGATTCTCCATTTATTGTGGGAGATTGTTAGGAAATGAAGAATTTTAAGTGACTCTTTGAGCAGAATTAAGGCGAGATCTATTGATAGAATCAATCGGATAATGGTTGGAGTGTATTCTTCTTCCATTGGGGGTGAACGTGGTATATTCGAATGTTCAATTTCATTTCCGAATGAATGAGAAATTAAGTTGAAAGTTAGCCTAATTCAATAGCTAAAAGGGACTAAAAAGAAGTTAAAACAATTTAGTCCCATATTAGATATGGTGTGAAAAGCTAAAGTGTTTAAATATGAAAGATAGGAACAAAAGTGTGCCCATTGGCTACTTGGAATTTTCACGCGCATTTTGGGGAAACCATGCCCACATGCGCTATCTGCCTGCCCCGTCCCGGCCCGGCACCAAAGCTGGGGCCGGGTGCAGGTTGACAGAAAAATTGCAACGATTTAGATAGAATAGTTGCAATGGTTCAGACAGGAACCGTCACAAGCGGCCCCTCTCTGTATTTTCTAAACAACAAAATATAGAGTTTCTCTCTACACTGCAGAAGAGAAACAGAAAGTCAGAATAATTGTCTGAATCTGTGCCTTCTTGAGACATATATTCTCCTCCCCTCTCTTATAGTGAAATTCTACCATATTAAGACAAATATTCTTTTGAAATTTGTCCTCGTCCAATCTTTGAAAATTTCAATTAGTGAAGGTACTGATTAACTATAAGGTTCACTGGACGGTGATTTGATAGTGCTATCTAAATACCGTGAAGGAGTGTTTGTATCTTGAGAGACTAGCGTCCAGTAACCCGTAGCACCATAGCGGGGACGTAATTTTCTTAAGGAGATTCACTATATGCGCACCTCACTCCATATACTGTATTATTGAACTAACGTTCTTTTTACAGGAGAATATTTATTCATTTGAACATTACTGAGAATATATTAAATATATATAGAGACTGACTAATTCCAGTCTAATTGGTGTTTAACTAAGGAAGAAAATTGAAAGATATTTCTGTAATTAAGAACGTTCTATTCAACGAATAAACTCTCACCTGATATTTATCGACCTGGCCAATAGATCGGTGACATTGATTAGTTGTCAGAGCCAACATTTTCTTCTATCATCTCTATCTCCTTCAACCTCTCCTTCTACAAATTTCCAACATTATCAAACTCATCAAAAAAAAAAAAGTGTGCAAGAGGATTTCGGTGACATCTATGTCAATTCAAGTGGCGTGAGGGCATCGTGGTCGAGACGATAGCTAAGTTTCTTAACTGAAGAGAGCGGTCAAAGGAAGAGGAGAAAGGGATGAGAGATGATAGGGTTTGCTACATGGGCAGGGAGAGAGAGGGTAAATGTTACATGAGGTTTAGGTTAATGATGGAGAGGGTAAATTAAGCTTTTTTAAAATTTATTAAGTTCCTTAACAGAAACAAGGGAATACTTTCTTTTAATATGGTTGGAGGATAAATTTATAAAGCTATAAAATATTTGAGGATAGATAGACAATATGAAAGCCTTTGGTGGGTAATTTTCTAATAGAAAAGATTTGAGGGATATGTATTAGAAAACCCTTTCTTTTTTGTTCTTCTCCTACATGATTAAAAGTTACTTTTTCCCTCTTTTTATCCTTTTGTATTTTTCCTTCTTGTTCTTCTCCTACATGATTTGAAGTCACTTGTTACCCCTTTTTATCCTTTTTTGAATTTTTTTTTTTCCTCGTTCTCCTGAACTATCCATACTTCAGGCTTGGGCCTGACCCTTTCAATATCCAATAAAAAGAACAAACATGTCATGACCCTCTTTCCATACAATTCAACAGTTTCCTGATAACATCCAACAATTAGTTTAACTTGTAGACAGCAGAAGCAATCAATGTTGTTGAATCAGAATGAATACTTAAGCTGGAAAGCTGTAATAGTCCTGCACATTGCTAAACAGTGTTTATTTTATTTATCTGTTTATCATTACACCATAACCTTTCGTCCATCTCTGGTTCATTCATCTGTCCAGACATTGCTAACATTTATTTATCTATTTATTGTCACACCATAGTCTTTGTTCATGTAGATTGTTGACACAGTGACAACAACACATGAACTATTTATTTATCTATTTATTGTCACACCATAGTATTTGATCATGTAAATTGTTGACACAGTGGACAACAACACATGAAATTCACACACAGTCTATCCAACTTGAGGAACTCGGACAACCACGCCCCTCTTATTCACCCAAATCCTCACCCGATCGCAGCGGAAGTCATCAGAGACGTTAGTGCCAATAACTATGATGACGATAATGACCACCCTGTGATTCTCATCTTCAATTACGTGGGCAGCATCCTTACCCTTGTATCCTACAAGCCCTGGCCAGCTTTGCTTCCCCTTGCATGCATCAACTGAGAACAAGAATTGAAAGAGATTGTTTAAAATCTTCAGAAATATAATCTGTACAATAAAAGTAAAATGCAGACAGTACAAAATATTAAGCCTTTGCATCGGACAGGAAATTTTTTCTTGTTTTTTCCTTCAGCTTCAGTCATCTGTGCTTCTCATATCGAGAGCACAGAGCTGTAATCTACTGAAACAAAATGCATATATCGTTTAAAGGTAGCTGATTTGTACCTGTTGCCATTTTTAACTGCTGCTTGAAATATTGCTTTGGTTTGAGAAATGTCTGATGTTTAAGATGGTATTTATAGGCTATTCAAGGCTACGGCTGTGGTTGCTTCTGTGAATTGGTCTCCGTACACAAGTACAAAATCTCCTCAAGTTGTGCTTTTTTTTTTAATAAGGGATTATCCTTATGACAGTGATAATATATTTTCTACTTCTAAATCGTAATGCATAACCTCGTTTACTCTTTCTCTGCATACCAAATCAATTAAGAAGTAATGCCTGCACATGAACCCTTCACGATGAGTCAGACAGTGCGATAAACAATATATTTACCGGCTACTGTTGAATCTTAAAAAGAATTAGAAGAAGTCAGAGGAAAAAGAAAGAAAGAAAATAACTAGTTTGGCAGTTTGAGCTAATAATACTGTTTTTTTTAAAAGATTTAATCTCCATGCGAACAAGTAGATGGATTTGGTTATGCTAATTCTCATTTAGCTGGCTACATAATTTAATGCTGGGCCTTGGAGTCGACAGGTGAATTTGCAGTGCATTTTGACAGCTCTCCCATATTATGAAACAATGAACTTGGCTAATTTATTTTGCATCTCTTGGTAACTATATTTCTATTCAAAAGCTTAATGAGCCAATGAGGTGAGAGTCTCTCTGTCCCTGCTATTGTAGGAAAAAGAACAAACAGTTAGAATAATGAATCAGCCCTTGTGCTACACAAAGAGCTGGAAGAGAAACTACAATATTTATGTAATTTTAGAAAGAGATGCATCAAACTGAGTATTATTCTACAAATTTTAAGCAGTAACATGCAGACTTGGTCTTAGTAGAAGGATTTACTCTCAATGAGCAACATTCAACTCTAAATCAGTGTTCTAAAATATATGTTTATATAACTCGTTATATAATCTAGCGCCGACCAATCGTTACTAGCAGGGTAAAAATGCAATGTTTCATAACTATAGTTATTTTGCCAATAACATTTGTTACGTTACGTTATTAACATAATGCACCGTAACTTATGTTATGGTGCAAGTTGACTTTTTATAAAACCCCCAAATTCACTCGGTCTAGGGCCAAAAAATCCCCCAAAACTACAACCTCGCCGCCGTCTCTGCATCCTTGTCGTCGACACCGAGAAGTAAAAGAAAGAAGAATAAGATCTACATCTGGCGGTTCTCCGTC